>CANSZD010003188.1:0-169194 GCA_947648045.1 Beta corolliflora
AGTTCTCAACAATTATCCTCAACCAAATATCATACAAAACCCGAGGATTTTACCGATTTTGAAGATAATATTGCACATGAGAATATAGTTGTGGAACAAATTCTCGAGGAAAATCAAGAAGAGGAGATTAAAGAAACTTCTGGTCATATTTCTCTTGTTGTCAACGTTATTGAAGAATCGTCCAACAATTCTACTATCTCAACTTGCCAAGTAAGGTTGTCATAAGAGATCTTGATACTTCGTTAGCTCATTCTTATGGGTTCGACAAGAGTAAGGTCGATCATGATGTTCTACGCTTGAGATTCGCAAAATTCGAGGTCGAATTTTTTTTCAAGAAGGGGAGAATGATATGGATCCAATGAGAAGATTGAAGATAAATAAATTAGTGGATCTTATGAATTATTGGGCTTGGATCATCTTACAATTGAAGGTTGCGAATAGTGTTTTGATGTTAATTTTATTTGTTAATGATCCATAGAGAGATGGTCATTTCCTACAAATCCTAGTTATGTTAGGATTTGTGTTGTTTTCCTAGTTCTAGTAGGAATAGGACTCTTAATATCCTAATCCTAGTGAAGAATAGAACCCTAGTTTTGTTAGAGTCTAATAGCTTATAAACTTTAGTTGAGTTAGAAATTCAAATCCTAGTTGGATTAGGATTCTAATCGAGTAGAGTTATATCTTTAATAGGAGTCTAGTTAGAAGGCGCCAAGTTGAGCTTGTTCTACTTGGTTTAGGAGTTTATTATTTCTTTGTTATCTTGTTTTGTTTAAAGTTATCCTTGAGAGTTTTATTAGGATTATGACTTAGGGACTTGTCCTAAGCATAGTAGGAGTTAGTTTATATTGCTTATATATAGCTTAGGGTGTACGTTATTTTAAGAGACGATTTATGAGATTAGAGTTTTAATTTTCTTTGTGAAAATTTCCGGACTTCTTTGTGATTTTCAAACCTTAAATCAATTACTTTGTGTTTGAGATTTAAGATTGGTTGTTAATTACTTTGTGTTTGAGAGTGAATCGAGACCCAATTCGCTGAATTACTTTGTGTTTGATCGAATTGTTCTATCCTTAATACTTAAAGAAAAACCTAAAGATCCAAACTTTTCTTTCAAGATTTTGGGTTTCCGTAAACTCAACTAAAGCACATCCGCATCCACATCGGCATTCAACAAAACTAATTGAATCAAATTAAAGTAAAATGAAGTCAACAAAGTTAATTGATTCAAATGAAAGTCAAATGAAGTCAAACAAACCTAATTGAATCAAAAGAAAGTCAAATGAAGTTAAACATAGCAAATAGAATAAAAAAACTCAAATGTATTCAACAAAGCTAATTGTGTCAAATGAAACTTCAAATGCATTCTACATAGCTAATTGAATCAAATGAAACTCAAATGTATTCAACAAAGCTAATTGAGTCAAATGAAACTTAAATACATTCAAGAAAGCTAACTGAATCAAATGGAACTCAAATGCATTCAACAAAGCTAATTGATTCAAATTAAAGTCAAATGAAGTCAATCAAAACTTATCAATCAAATGCATTCAAGAAAGCTAATTGAATCAAATGAAACTCAAATGCATTCAACAAAGCTAATTGAATCAAATTAAAGTAAAATGAAGTCAAACAAAGCTAATTGATTCAAATGAAAGTCAAATGAAGTCAAACAAAGCTAATTGAATCAAATGAAAGTCAAATGAAGTTAAATTTAGCTAATAGAATCAAATGAAACTCAAATGAATTCAACAAAGCTAATTGTGTCAAATGAAACTCAAATGCATTCTACATAGCTAATTGAATCAAATGAAACTCAAATGTATTCAACAAAGCTAATTAAGTCAAATGAAACTTAAATGCATTCAAGAAAGCTAACTGAATCAAATGAAACTCAAATGCATTCAAACAAAGCTAATTGATTCAAATTAAAGTCAAATGAAGTCAATCAAAACTTATTGAATCAAATGAAACTCAAATGCATTCAACAAAGCTAATTGAATGAAATGAAACTCAAATGCATTCAACAAAACTAATTGAATCAAATTAAAGTAATATGAAGTCAAACAAAGCTAATTGATTCAAATGAAAGTCAAATGAAGTCAAACAAAGCTAATTGAATCAAAAGAAAGTCAAATGAAGTTAAACGTAGCAAATAGAATCAAATGAAACTCAAATGTATGGAACAAAGCTAATTGAATCAAATGAAACTTAAATGCCTTCAAGAAAGCTAATTGAATCAAATGAAACTCAAAATGCATTCAACAAAGCTAATTGAATCAAATAAATCTCAAATGCATTCAACAAAGCTAATTGAATCAAATTCAAGTCAAATGAAGTGAATCAAAGCTAATTGTATCAAAATGAAAGTAAAATGAAGTCAAACCAAGCTAATTGAATCAAATGAAAGTCAAATGAAGTCAAACATCGCTAATAGAATCAAATGAAACTCAAATGCATTCAACAATGCTAATTGAATCAAATGAAACTCAAATGCATTCAACAAAACTAATTGAATCAAATTAAAGTAAAATGAAGTCAAACAAAGCTAATTGATTCAAATGAAAGTCAAATGAAGTCAAACAAAATTAATTGAATCAAGTGAAAGTCAAATGAAGTTAAACATAGCTAATAGAATCAAATGAAACTCAAATGCTTTCAACAAAGCTAATTGAATCATATGAAACTCAAATGCATTCAACAAAGCTAATTGAATCAAATTAAAGTAAAATGAAGCCAAACAAAGCTAATTGAATCAAAAGAAAGTCAAATGAAGTTAAACATAGCTAATAGAATTAAACGAAACTCAAATGTATTCAACAAAGCTAATTGAATCAAATGAAACTTAAATGCATTCAACAAAGCTTATTGAATCAAATAAAACTCAAATGCATTCATCAAAGCTAATTAAATCAAATAAATATCAAATGCATTCAACAAAGCTAATTGAATCAAATGAAACACAAATGCATTCAACAAAGCATATTGAATCATATTCAAGTCAAATGAAGTCAAACAAAGCTAATTGAATCAAATAAAAGTCAAATGAAGTCAAACAAAGCTAATTGAATCAAATGAAAGTCAAATAAAGTCAAACATAGCTAAATGAATCAAATTAAAATGAAATGCAATCAACAAAACTAATTGAATCAAATGAAACTCAAATGCATTCAACAAAGCTAATTGAATCAAATGAAACTCAAATGCATTCAACAAAGCTAATTGAATCAAATTCAAGTCAAATGAAGTCAATCAAAGCTAATTGTATCAAATGAAAGTCAAATGAAGTCAAACCAAGCTAATTGAATCAAATGAAAGTCAAATGAAGTCAAACATCGCTAATAGAATCAAATGAAACTCAAATGCATTCAACAATGCTAATTGAATCAAATGAAACTCAAATGCATTCAACAAAACTAATTGAATCAAATTAAAGTAAAATGAAGTCAAACAAAGCTAATTGATTCAAATGAAAGTCAAATGAAGTCAAACAAAGCTAATTGAATCAAGTGAAAGTCAAATGAAGTTAAACATAGCTAATAGAATCAAATGAAACTCAAATGCTTTCGACAAAGCTAATTGAATCATATGAAACTCAAATGCATTCAACAAAGCTAATTGAATCAAATTAAAGTAAAATGAAGCCAAACAAAGCTAATTGAATCAAAAGAAAGTCAAATGAAGTTAAACATAGCTAATAGAATTAAACGAAACTCAAATGTATTCAACAAAGCTAATTGAATCAAATGAAACTTAAATGCATTCAACAAAGCTTATTGAATCAAATAAAACTCAAATGCATTCATCAAAGCTAATTAAATCAAATAAATATCAAATGCATTCAACAAAGCTAATTGAATCAAATGAAACACAAATGCATTCAACAAAGCATATTGAATCATATTCAAGTCAAATGAAGTCAAACAAAGCTAATTGAATCAAATAAAAGTCAAATGAAGTCAAACAAAGCTAATTGAATCAAATGAAAGTCAAATAAAGTCAAACATAGCTAAATGAATCAAATTAAAATGAAATGCAATCAACAAAACTAATTGAATCAAATGAAACTCAAATGCATTCAACAAAGCTAATTGATTCGAATTAAAGTCAAATGAAGTCAAACAAAGCTAATTAAATCAAATGAAACTCAATTGCATTCAACAAAGCTAATTGAATCAAAGAAAATTCAAATGCATTTAACAAAGCCAATTGAATTAAATGAAACTCAAATGCATTCAACAAAGCAAATTGAATCAAATAAAAGTAAGCTGATGTGAAACAAAGCTAATTAAATTAAATGAAATTCAAATGAAGTCAAACAAGGCTATTTGAATCAAAAGAAAGTCAAATGAATTTAAACATAGCAAATAGATTCAAATGAAACTCAAATGTATTGAACAAAGCTAATTGAATCAAATGAAACTTAAATGCCTTCAAGAAAGCTAATTGAATCAAATGAAACTCAAATGCATTCAACAAAGCTAATTGAATCAAATAAATCTCAAATGCATTCAACAAAGCTAATTGAATCAAATTCAAGTCAAATGAAGTCAATCAAAGCTAATTGTATCAAATGAAAGTCAAATGAAGTCAAACCAAGCTAATTGAATCAAATGAAAGTCAAATGAAGTCAAACATCGCTAATAGAATCAAATGAAACTCAAATTGCATTCAACAATGCTAATTGAATCAAATGAAACTCAAATGCATTCAACAAAACTAATTGAATCAAATTAAAGTAAAATGAAGTCAAACAAAGCTAATTGATTCAAATGAAAGTCAAATGAAGTCAAACAAAGCTAATTGAATCAAGTGAAAGTCAAATGAAGTTAAACATAGCTAATAGAATCAAATGAAACTCAAATGCTTTCAACAAAGCTAATTGAATCATATGAAACTCAAATGCATTCAACAAAGCTAATTGAATCAAATTAAAGTAAAATGAAGCCAAACAAAGCTAATTGAATCAAAAGAAAGTCAAATGAAGTTAAACATAGCTAATAGAATTAAACGAAACTCAAATGTATTCAACAAAGCTAATTGAATCAAATGAAACTTAAATGCATTCAACAAAGCTTATTGAATCAAATAAAACTCAAATGCATTCATCAAAGCTAATTAAATCAAATAAATATCAAATGCATTCAACAAAGCTAATTGAATCAAATGAAACACAAATGCATTCAACAAAGCATATTGAATCATATTAAAGTAAAATGAAGTCAAACAAAGCTAATTGATTCAAATGAAAGTCAAATGAAGTCAAACAAAGCTAATTGAATCAAGTGAAAGTCAAATGAAGTTAAACATAGCTAATAGAATCAAATGAAACTCAAATGCTTTCAACAAAGCTAATTGAATCATATGAAACTCAAATGCATTCAACAAAGCTAATTGAATCAAATTAAAGTAAAATGAAGCCAAACAAAGCTAATTGAATCAAAAGAAAGTCAAATGAAGTTAAACATAGCTAATAGAATTAAACGAAACTCAAATGTATTCAACAAAGCTAATTGAATCAAATGAAACTTAAATGCATTCAACAAAGCTTATTGAATCAAATAAAACTCAAATGCATTCATCAAAGCTAATTAAATCAAATAAATATCAAATGCATTCAACAAAGCTAATTGAATCAAATGAAACACAAATGCATTCAACAAAGCATATTGAATCATATTCAAGTCAAATGAAGTCAAACAAAGCTAATTGAATCAATTAAAAGTCAAATGAAGTCAAACAAAGCTAATTGAATCAAATGAAAGTCAAATAAAGTCAAACATAGCTAAATGAATCAAATTAAAATGAAATGCAATCAACAAAACTAATTGAATCAAATGAAACTCAAATGCATTCAACAAAGCTAATTGATTCGAATTAAAGTCAAATGAAGTCAAACAAAGCTAATTAAATCAAATGAAACTCAATTGCATTCAACAAAGCTAATTGAATCAAAGAAAATTCAAATGCATTTAACAAAGCCAATTGAATTAAATGAAACTCAAATGCATTTTACAAAGCAAATTGAATCAAATTAAAGTAAGCTGATGTGAAACAAAGCTAATTAAATTAAATGAAATTCAAATGAAGTCAAACAAGGCTATTTGAATCAAAAGAAAGTCAAATGAATTTAAACATAGCAAATAGATTCAAATGAAACTCAAATGTATTGAACAAAGCTAATTGAATCAAATGAAACTTAAATGCCTTCAAGAAAGCTAATTGAATCAAATGATACTCAAATGCATTCAACAAAGCTAATTGAATCAAATAAATCTCAAATGCATTCAACAAAGCTAATTGAATCAAATTCAAGTCAAATGAAGTCAATCAAAGCTAATTGTATCAAATGAAAGTCAAATGAAGTCAAACCAAGCTAATTGAATCAAATGAAAGTCAAATGAAGTCAAACATCGCTAATAGAATCAAATGAAACTCAAATTGCATTCAACAATGCTAATTGAATCAAATGAAACTCAAATGCATTCAACAAAACTAATTGAATCAAATTAAAGTAAAATGAAGTCAAACAAAGCTAATTGATTCAAATGAAAGTCAAATGAAGTCAAACAAAGCTAATTGAATCAAGTGAAAGTCAAATGAAGTTAAACATAGCTAATAGAATCAAATGAAACTCAAATGCTTTCGACAAAGCTAATTGAATCATATGAAACTCAAATGCATTCAACAAAGCTAATTGAATCAAATTAAAGTAAAATGAAGCCAAACAAAGCTAATTGAATCAAAAGAAAGTCAAATGAAGTTAAACATAGCTAATAGAATTAAACGAAACTCAAATGTATTCAACAAAGCTAATTGAATCAAATGAAACTTAAATGCATTCAACAAAGCTTATTGAATCAAATAAAACTCAAATGCATTCATCAAAGCTAATTAAATCAAATAAATATCAAATGCATTCAACAAAGCTAATTGAATCAAATGAAACACAAATGCATTCAACAAAGCATATTGAATCATATTCAAGTCAAATGAAGTCAAACAAAGCTAATTGAATCAAATAAAAGTCAAATGAAGTCAAACAAAGCTAATTGAATCAAATGAAAGTCAAATAAAGTCAAACATAGCTAAATGAATCAAATTAAAATGAAATGCAATCAACAAAACTAATTGAATCAAATGAAACTCAAATGCATTCAACAAAGCTAATTGATTCGAATTAAAGTCAAATGAAGTCAAACAAAGCTAATTAAATCAAATGAAACTCAATTGCATTCAACAAAGCTAATTGAATCAAAGAAAATTCAAATGCATTTAACAAAGCCAATTGAATTAAATGAAACTCAAATGCATTTTACAAAGCAAATTGAATCAAATTAAAGTAAGCTGATGTGAAACAAAGCTAATTAAATTAAATGAAATTCAAATGAAGTCAAACAAGGCTATTTGAATCAAAAGAAAGTCAAATGAATTTAAACATAGCAAATAGATTCAAATGAAACTCAAATGTATTGAACAAAGCTAATTGAATCAAATGAAACTTAAATGCCTTCAAGAAAGCTAATTGAATCAAATGATACTCAAATGCATTCAACAAAGCAAATTGAATCAAATAAATCTCAAATGCATTCAACAAAGCTAATTGAATCAAATTCAAGTCAAATGAAGTCAATCAAAGCTAATTGTATCAAATGAAAGTCAAATGAAGTCAAACCAAGCTAATTGAATCAAATGAAAGTCAAATGAAGTCAAACATCGCTAATAGAATCAAATGAAACTCAAATTGCATTCAACAATGCTAATTGAATCAAATGAAACTCAAATGCATTCAACAAAACTAATTGAATCAAATTAAAGTAAAATGAAGTCAAACAAAGCTAATTGATTCAAATGAAAGTCAAATGAAGTCAAACAAAGCTAATTGAATCAAGTGAAAGTCAAATGAAGTTAAACATAGCTAATAGAATCGAATGAAACTCAAATGCTTTCGACAAAGCTAATTGAATCATATGAAACTCAAATGCATTCAACAAAGCTAATTGAATCAAATTAAAGTAAAATGAAGCCAAACAAAGCTAATTGAATCAAAAGAAAGTCAAATGAAGTTAAACATAGCTAATAGAATTAAACGAAACTCAAATGTATTCAACAAAGCTAATTGAATCAAATGAAACTTAAATGCATTCAACAAAGCTTATTGAATCAAATAAAACTCAAATGCATTCATCAAAGCTAATTAAATCAAATAAATATCAAATGCATTCAACAAAGCTAATTGAATCAAATGAAACACAAATGCATTCAACAAAGCATATTGAATCATATTCAAGTCAAATGAAGTCAAACAAAGCTAATTGAATCAAATAAAAGTCAAATGAAGTCAAACAAAGCTAATTGAATCAAATGAAAGTCAAATAAAGTCAAACATAGCTAAATGAATCAAATTAAAATGAAATGCAATCAACAAAACTAATTGAATCAAATGAAACTCAAATGCATTCAACAAAGCTAATTGATTCGAATTAAAGTCAAATGAAGTCAAACAAAGCTAATTAAATCAAATGAAACTCAATTGCATTCAACAAAGCTAATTGAATCAAAGAAAATTCAAATGCATTTAACAAAGCCAATTGAATTAAATGAAACTCAAATGCATTCTACAAAGCAAATTGAATCAAATAAAAGTAAGCCGATGTGAAACAAAGCTAATTAAATTAAATGAAATTCAAATGAAGTCAAACAAGGCTATTTGAATCAAAAGAAAGTCAAATGAATTTAAACATAGCAAATAGATTCAAATGAAACTCAAATGTATTGAACAAAGCTAATTGAATCAAATGAAACTTAAATGCCTTCAAGAAAGCTAATTGAATCAAATGAAACTCAAATGCATTCAACAAAGCTAATTGAATCAAATAAATCTCAAATGCATTCAACAAAGCTAATTGAATCAAATTCAAGTCAAATGAAGTCAATCAAAGCTAATTGTATCAAATGAAAGTCAATTGAAGTCAAACCAAGCTAATTGAATCAAATGAAAGTCAAATGAAGTCAAACATCGCTAATAGAATCAAATGAAACTCAAATGCATTCAACAAAGCTAATTGAATCAAATGAAACTCAAATGCATTCAACAAAACTAATTGAATGAAATTTAAGTAAAATGAAGTCAAACAAAGCTAATTGAATCAAGTGAAAGTCAAATGAAGTTAAACATAGCTAATAGAATCAAATGAAACTCAAATGCTTTCAACAAAACTAATTGAATCATATGAAACTCAAATGCATTCAACAAAGCTAATTGAATCAAATTAAAGTAAAATGAAACCAAACAAAGCTAATTGAATCAAAAGAAAGTCAAATGAAGTTAAACATAGTTAATAGAATTAAACGAAACTCAAATGTATTCAACAAAGCTAATTGAATCAAATGAAACTTAAATGCATTCAACAAAGCTAATTGAATCAAATAAAACTCAAATGCATTCATCAAAGCTAATTGAATCAAATAAATATCAAATGCATTCAACAAAGCTAATTGAATCAAATGAAACACAAATGCATTCAACAAAGCATATTGAATCATATTCAAGTCAAATGAAGTCAAACAAAGCTAATTGAATCAAATAAAAGTCAAATGAAGTCAAATAAAGCTAATTGAATCAAATGAAAGTCAAATAAAGTCAAACATAGCTAAATGAATCAAATTAAAATGAAATGCAATCAACAAAACTAATTGTATCAAATGAAACTCAAATGCATTCAACAAAGCTAATTGATTCGAATTAAAGTCAAATGAAGTCAAACAAAGCTAATTAAATCAAATGAAACTCAATTGCATTCAACAAAGCTAATTGAATCAAAGAAAATTCAAATGCATTTAACAAAGCCAATTGAATTAAATGAAACTCAAATGCATTCAACAAAGCAAATTGAATCAAATAAAAGTAAGGTGATGTGAAACAAAGCTAATTAAATTAAATGAAAGTCAAATGAAGTCAAACAAGGCTATTTGAATCAAAAGAAAGTCAAATGAATTTAAACATAGCAAATAGATTCAAATGAAACTCAAATGTATTGAACAAAGCTAATTGAATCAAATGAAACTTAAATGCCTTCAAGAAAGCTAATTGAATCAAATGAAACTCAAATGCATTCAACAAAGCTAATTGAATCAAATAAATCTCAAATGCATTCAACAAAGCTAATTGAATCAAATTCAAGTCAAATGAAGTGAATCAAAGCTAATTGTATCAAATGAAAGTAAAATGAAGTCAAACCAAGCTAATTGAATCAAATGAAAGTCAAATGAAGTCAAACATCGCTAATAGAATCAAATGAAACTCAAATGCATTCAACAATGCTAATTGAATCAAATGAAACTCAAATGCATTCAACAAAACTAATTGAATCAAATTAAAGTAAAATGAAGTCAAACAAAGCTAATTGATTCAAATGAAAGTCAAATGAAGTCAAACAAAGCTAATTGAATCAAGTGAAAGTCAAATGAAGTTAAACATAGCTAATAGAATCAAATGAAACTCAAATGCTTTCAACAAAACTAATTGAATCATATGAAACTCAAATGCATTCAACAAAGCTAATTGAATCAAATTAAAGTAAAAAGAAACCAAACAAAGCTAATTGAATCAAAAGAAAGTCAAATGAAGTTAAACATAGCTAATAGAATTAAACGAAACTCAAATGTATTCAACAAAGCTAATTGAATCAAATGAAACTTAAATGCATTCAACAAAGCTAATTGAATCAAATAAAACTCAAATGCATTCATCAAAGCAAATTGAATCAAATAAATGTCAAATGCATTCAACAAAGCTAATTGAATCAAATGAAACACAAATGCATTCAACAAAGCATATTGAATCATATTCAAGTCAAATGAAGTCAAACAAAGTTAATTGAATCAAATAAAAGTCAAATGAAGTCAAATAAAGCTAATTGAATCAAATGAAAGTCAAATAAAGTCAAACATAGCTAAATGAGTCAAATTAAAATGAAATGCAATCAACAAAACTAATTGAATCATATGAAACTCAAATGCATTCAACAAAGCTAATTGATTCGAATTAAAGTCAAATGAAGTCAAACAATGCTAATTAAATCAAATGAAACTCAATTGCATTCAACAAAGCTAATTGAATCAAAGAAAATTCAAATGCATTCAACAAAGCTAATTGAATCAAATGAAACTCAAATGCATTCAACAAAGCTAATTGAATTAAATTAAAGTAAAATGAAGTCAAACAAAACCAATTAAATCAAATAAAAAGTCAAATGAAGTCAAACAAAGCTAATTGAATCAAATGAAAGTCAAATGAAGTTAAACATAGCAAATAGAATCAGATGAAACTCAAATGCATTAAAATAAAACTCAAATGCATTCAACAAAGCTAATTGAATCAAATAAAACTCAAATGCATTCAACAAAGCTAATTGAATCAAATAAATATCAAATGCATTCAACAAAGCTAATTGAATCAAATGAAACTCAAATGCATTCAACAAAGCTTATTGAATCATATTCAAGTCAAATGAAGTCAAAAAAAGCTAATTGAATCAAATGAAAGTCAAATGAAGTCAAACAAAGCTAATTGAATCAAATGAAAGTCAAATAAAGTCAAACATAGCTAAATGAATCAAATTAAAATCAACTGCAATCAACAAAACTAATTGAATCAAATGAAACTCAAATGCATTCAACAAAGCTAATTGATTCGAATTAAAGTTAAATGAAGTCAAACAAAGCTAATTAAATCAAAAGAAAGTCAAATGAATTTATACATTGCAAATAGATTCAAATGAAACTTAAATGTATTCAACAAAGCTAATTGAATCAAATGAAACTTAAATGCATTCAACAAAGATAATTGAATCAAATAAATCTCAAATGCATTCAACAAAGCTAATTGAATCAAATGAAACTCAAATGCATTCAACAAAGATAATTGAATCAAATTAAAGTAAAATGAAGTCAAAGAAAGCAAATTGAATCAAATAAAAGTCAAATGAAGTCAAACAAAGCTAATTGAATCAAATGAAAGTCAAATGAAGTTAAACATAGCTAATAGAATCAAATGAAACTCAAATGTTTTCAACCATGCTAATTGAGTCAAATGAAACTTAAATGCATTCAATAATGCTAATCGAATCAAATGAAACTCAAATGCATTCAACAAAGTTAATTGAATCAAAGAAAATTCAAATGCATTCAACAAAGCTAATTGAATCAAATGAAACTCAAATGCATTCAACAAAGCTAATTGAATCAAATTAAAGTAAAATGAAGTCAAACAAAGCTAATTGAATCAAATAAAAGTCAAATGAAGTCAAACAAAGCTAATTGAATCAAATGAAAGTCAAATGAAGTTAAACATAGCTAATAGAATCAAACGAAACTCAAATGTATTCAACAAACCTAATTGAATCAAATGAAACATAAATGCATTCAAGAAAGCTAATTGAATCAAATAAAACTCAAATGCATTCAACAAAGCTAATTGAATCAAAAAAATATTAAATGTATTCAACAAAGCTAATTGAACCAAATGAAACTCAAATGCATTCAACAAAGCTTATTGAATCGTATTCAAGTCAAATGAAGTCAAACAAAGCTAATTGAATCAAATAAAAGTCAAATGAAGTCAAACAAAGCTAATTGAATCAAATGAAAGTCAAATAAAGTCAAACATTGCTAAATAAATCAAATTAAAATCAAATGCAATCAACAAAACTAATTGAATTAAATGAAACTCAAATGCATTCAACAAAGCTAATTGATTCGAATTAAAGTCAAATGAAGTCAAACAAAGCTAATTGAATCAAAAGAAAGTCAAATGACGTTAAACATAGCAAATAGAATCAAATGAAACTAAAATGTATTCAACAAAGCTAATTGTGTCAAATGAAACTCAAATGCATTCTACATAGCTAATTGAATCAAATGAAACTCAAATGTATTCAACAAAGCTAATTGAGTCAAATGAAACTTAAATGCATTCAAGAAAGCTAACTGAATCAAATGAAACTCAAATGCATTCAACAAAGCTAATTGATTCAAATTAAAGTCAAATGAAGTCAATCAAAACTTATTGAATCAAATGAAACTCAAATGCATTCAGTAAAGCTAATTGAATCAAATGAAACTCAAATGCATTCAACAAAACTAATTGAATCAAATTAAAGTAAAATGAAGTCAAACAAAGCTAATTGATTCAAATGAAAGTCAAATGAAGTTAAACAAAGCTAATTGAATCAAATGAAAGTCAAATGAAGTTAAACATAGCTAATAGAATCAAATGAAACTCAAATGCATTCAACAAAGCTAATTGAATCATATGAAACTCAAATGCATTCAACAAAGCTAATTGAATAAAATTAAAGTAAAATGATGTCAAACAAAGCTAATTGAATAAAAAAAAAGTCATATGAAGTCAAACATCGCTAATAGAATCAAATGAAGCTCAAATGCATTCAACAATGCTAATTGAATCAAATGAAACTCAAATACATTCAACAAAACTAATTGAATCAAATTAAAGTAAAATAAAGTCAAACAAAGCTAATTGATTCAAATGAAAGTCAAAATGAAGTCAAACAAAGCTAATTGAATCAAAATGAAAGTCAAATGAAGTTAAACATAGCTAATAGAATCAAATAAAACTCAAATGTATTCAACCATGCTAATTGAGTCAAATGAAACTTAAATGGATTTAATAATGCTAATCGAATCAAATGAAACTCAAATGCATTCAACAAAGCTAATTGAATCAAAGAAAATTCAAATGCATTCAACAAAGCTAATTGAATCAAATGAAACTCAAATGCATTCAACAAAGCTAATTGAATCAAATTAAAGTAAAATAAAGTCAAACAAAGCTAATTGAATCAAATAAAAGTCAAATGAAGTCAAACAAAGCTAATTGAATCAAATGAAAGTCAAATGAATTTAAACATAGCTAATTGAATCAAACGAAACTCAAATGTATTCAACAAAGCTAATTGAGTCAAATGAAACTTAAATGCATTCAACAAAGCTAATTGAATCAAATGAAACTCAAATGCATTCAACAAAGCTTATTGAATCATATTCAAGTCAAATGAAGTCAAACAAAGCTAATTGAATCAAATAAAAGTCAAATCAAGTCAAACAAAGCTAATTGAATCAAATGAAAGTCAAATAAAGTCAAACATTGCTAAATAAATCAAATTCAAATCAAATGCAATCAACAAAACTAATTGAATTAAATGAAACTCAAATGCATTCAACAAAGCTAATTGATTCGAATTAAAGTCAAATGAAGTCAAACAAAGCTAATTGAATCAAAAGATAGTCAAATGAAGTTAAACATAGCAAATAGAATCAAATGAAACTCAATATATTCAACAAAGCTAATTGTGTCAAATGAAACTCAAATGCATTCTACATAGCAAATAGAATCAAATGAAACTCAAATGTATTCAACAAAGCTAATTGAGTCAAATGAAACTTAAATGCATTCAAGAAAGCTAATTGAATCAAATGAAACTCAAATGCATTCAACAAAGCTAATTGAATCAAATAAATCTCAAATGCATTCAACAAAGCTAATTGAATCAAATTTAAGTCAAATGAAGTCAATAATAGCTAATTGTATCAAATGAAAGTCAAATGAAGTCAAACCAAGCTAATTGAATCAAATGAAAGTCAAATGAAGTCGAAACATCGCAAATAGAATCAAATGAAACTCAAATGCATCCAACAATGCTAATTGAATCAAACGAAACTCAAATGCATTCAACAACACTAATTGAATCAAATTAAAGTAAAATGAAGTCAAACAAAGCTAATTAATTCAAATGAAAGTCAAATGAAGTCAAACAAAGTTAATTGAATCAAATGAAAGTCAAATGCAGTTAAACATAGCTAATAGAATCAAATGATACTCAAATGCATTCAATAAAGCTAATTGAATCAAATGAAACTCAAATGCATTTGATATGGATCCAATGAGAAGATTGAAGATAAATAAATTAGTGGATCTTATGAATTATTGGGCTTGGATCATCTTACAATTGAAGGTTGTGAATAGTGTTTTGATGTTAATTTTATTTGTTAATGATCCATATGAGAGATGGTCATTTCCTACAAATCCTAGTTATGTTAGGATTTGTGTTGTTTTCCTAGTTCTAGTAGGAATAGGACTCTTAATATCCTAATCCTAGTAAGAATAGAACTCCTAGTTTTGTTAGGAGTCTAATAGCTTATAAACTTTAGTTGAGTTAGAAATTCAAATCCTAGTTGGATTAGGATTCTAATTGGAGTAGAGTTATATCTTTAATAGGAGTCTAGTTAGAAGGCGCCAAGTTGAGCTTGTTCTACTTGGTTTAGGAGTTTATTATTTCTTTGTTATCTTGTTTTGTTTAAAGTTATCTTTGAGAGTTTTATTAGGATTATGACTTAGGGACTTGTCCTAAGCATAGTAGGAGTTAGTTTATATTGCTTATATATAGCTTAGGGTGTACGTTATTTTAAGAGACAGATTTATGAGATTAGAGTTTTAATTTTCTTTGTGAAAATTTCCGGACTTCTTTGTGATTTCCAAACCTTAAATCAATTACTTTGTGTTTGAGATTTAAGATTGATTGGTTAATTACTTTGTGTTTGATCGAATTGTTCTATCCTTAATACTTAAAGAAAACCCTAAAGATCCAGTCTTTCTTTCAAGATTCTTGGGTTTCCGTAAAACTCAACTAAAGCACATCCGCATCCACATCAAATTGGTATCAGAGCTGGTTGAAAGAAAGTCGAAAAAAACTTGCAGTGCGTTCGTCCAGATTCAAACAGTTTTCAGGTGCGTTTTGTTTATTTTCGTTCTCCTAGTTGGAAACGAATTTTTGGGTTATTCTTGAGCCTAAACTGGACTAATACTTGTTTAGTTTACTGTCCTAAAATTTCATAAGATTTGAAGATCGTTTCGTACAGTTTCGGGACGGTTTTTGTTCATTGGTCTGTTTTCGATTGAATCTGGCACGGTTGTGATAAATTGGTCGTTACGGTTGATATACTTGGAGTTTTTGAGTGAAATTTTGGTCGAGTGCTGCAAACATGTAGTACTAGATCCTTACAAAATTTCATTGAATTTAGAGGTATTTTGATACGCCTGTGATAATTTTCTTGGGGAGCAAGTTTACGGTGCTGTTATTTGCTTTCCTTCAATTTCTTGATGCATATTGGTTGCGTGGGAATTGGGATGGCATATTAGTATGATTTTTGCTCATTATCATGGATGATCTTTATGATGCGTTTTTAAGTACCGAACTTCGGTATATTCAATATGTTAAATATGAAAAGCGTCGTCGTGTGACCGAAGAACTTCGAGCAAATATTCAAGAGTTGGGAGAATCATTGAAAAAGCTTGAACGCCTAGTTCTCAACAATTATCCTCAACCAAATATCATACAAAAAACTGAGGATTTTACTGATTTTGAAGATAATATTGCACATGAGAATATAGTTGTGGAACAAATTCTCGAGGAAAATCAAGAAGAGGAGATTAAAGAAACTTCTGGTCATATTTCTCTTGTTGTCAACGTTATTGAAGAATCGTCCAACAATTCTACTATCTGCAACTTGCCAAGTAAGGTTGTCATAAGAGATCTTGATACTTCGTTAGCTCATTCTTATGGGTTCGACAAGAGTAAGGTTGATCATGATGTTCTACAGTTGAGATTCAAGTAAAATTCGAGGTCGAATTTTTTTTCAAGAAGGGGAGAATGATATGGATCCAATGAGAAGATTGAAGATAAATAAATTAGTGGATCTTATGAATTATTGGGCTTGGATCATCTTACAATTGAAGGTTGTGAATAGTGTTTTGATGTTAATTTTATTTGTTAATGATCCATATGAGAGATGGTCATTTCCTACAAATCCTAGTTATGTTAGGATTTGTGTTGTTTTCCTAGTTCTAGTAGGAATAGGACTCTTAATATCCTAATCCTAGTAAGAATAGAACTCCTAGTTTTGTTAGGAGTCTAATAGCTTATAAACTTTAGTTGAGTTAGAAATTCAAATCCTAGTTGGATTAGGATTCTAATTGGAGTAGAGTTATATCTTTAATAGGAGTCTAGTTAGAAGGCGCCAAGTTGAGCTTGTTCTACTTGGTTTAGGAGTTTATTATTTCTTTGTTATCTTGTTTTGTTTAAAGTTATCCTTGAGAGTTTTATTAGGATTATGACTTAGGGACTTGTCCTAAGCATAGTAGGAGTTAGTTTATATTGCTTATATATAGCTTAGGGTGTACGTTATTTTAAGAGACAGATTTATGAGATTAGAGTTTTAATTTTCTTTGTGAAAATTTCCGGACTTCTTTGTGATTTTCAAACCTTAAATCAATTACTTTGTGTTTGAGATTTAAGATTGATTGCTTAATTACTTTGTGTTTGAGAGTGAATCAGGACCCAATTCGTGAATTACTTTGTGTTTGATCGAATTGTTCTATCCTTAATACTTAAAGAAAAACCTAAAGATCCAGTCTTTCTTTCAAGATTCTTGGGTTTCCGTAAAACTCAACTAAAGCACATCCGCATCCACATCAGCATTCAACAAAACTAATTGAATCAAATTAAAGTAAAATGAAGTCAAACAAAGTTAATTGATTCAAATGAAAGTCAAATGAAGTCAAACAAACCTAATTGAATCAAAAGAAAGTCAAATGAAGTTAAACATAGCAAATAGAATAAAAAAAAACTCAAATGTATTCAACAAAGCTAATTGTGTCAAATGAAACTCAAATGCATTCTACATAGCTAATTGAATCAAATGAAACTCAAATGTATTCAACAAAGCTAATTGAGTCAAATGAAACTTAAATACATTCAAGAAAGCTAACTGAATCAAATGGAACTCAAATGCATTCAACAAAGCTAATTGATTCAAATTAAAGTCAAATGAAGTCAATCAAAACTTATTGAATCAAATGCATTCAGTAAAGCTAATTGAATCAAATGAAACTCAAATGCATTCAACAAAACTAATTGAATCAAATTAAAGTAAAATGAAGTCAAACAAAGCTAATTGATTCAAATGAAAGTCAAATGAAGTCAAACAAAGCTAATTGAATCAAATGAAAGTCAAATGAAGTTAAATTTAGCTAATAGAATCAAATGAAACTCAAATGTATTCAACAAAGCTAATTGTGTCAAATGAAACTCAAATGCATTCTACATAGCTAATTGAATCAAATGAAACTCAAATGTATTCAACAAAGCTAATTAAGTCAAATGAAACTTAAATGCATTCAAGAAAGCTAACTGAATCAAATGAAACTCAAATGCATTCAACAAAGCTAATTGATTCAAATTAAAGTCAAATGAAGTCAATCAAAACTTATTGAATCAAATGAAACTCAAATGCATTCAGTAAAGCTAATTGAATCAAATGAAACTCAAATGCATTCAACAAAACTAATTGAATCAAATTAAAGTAATATGAAGTCAAACAAAGCTAATTGATTCAAATGAAAGTCAAATGAAGTCAAACAAAGCTAATTGAATCAAAAGAAAGTCAAATGAAGTTAAACGTAGCAAATAGAATCAAATGAAACTCAAATGTATGGAACAAAGCTAATTGAATCAAATGAAACTTAAATGCCTTCAAGAAAGCTAATTGAATCAAATGAAACTCAAATGCATTCAACAAAGCTAATTGAATCAAATAAATCTCAAATGAATTCAACAAAGCTAATTGAATCAAATTCAAGTCAAATGAAGTGAATCAAAGCTAATTGTATCAAATGAAAGTAAAATGAAGTCAAACCAAGCTAATTGAATCAAATGAAAGTCAAATGAAGTCAAACATCGCTAATAGAATCAAATGAAACTCAAATGCATTCAACAATGCTAATTGAATCAAATGAAACTCAAATGCATTCAACAAAACTAATTGAATCAAATTAAAGTAAAATGAAGTCAAACAAAGCTAATTGATTCAAATGAAAGTCAAATGAAGTCAAACAAAATTAATTGAATCAAGTGAAAGTCAAATGAAGTTAAACATAGCTAATAGAATCAAATGAAACTCAAATGCTTTCAACAAAGCTAATTGAATCATATGAAACTCAAATGCATTCAACAAAGCTAATTGAATCAAATTAAAGTAAAATGAAGCCAAACAAAGCTAATTGAATCATAAGAAAGTCAAATGAAGTTAAACATAGCTAATAGAATTAAACGAAACTCAAATGTATTCAACAAAGCTAATTGAATCAAATGAAACTTAAATGCATTCAACAAAGCTTATTGAATCAAATAAAACTCAAATGCATTCATCAAAGCTAATTAAAACAAATAAATATCAAATGCATTCAACAAAGCTAATTGAATCAAATGAAACACAAATGCATTCAACAAAGCATATTGAATCATATTCAAGTCAAATGAAGTCAAACAAAGCTAATTGAATCAAATAAAAGTCAAATGAAGTCAAACAAAGCTAATTGAATCAAATGAAAGTCAAATAAAGTCAAACATAGCTAAATGAATCAAATTAAAATGAAATGAAATCAACAAAACTAATTGAATCAAATGAAACTCAAATGCATTCAACAAAGCTAATTGAATCAAATAAATCTCAAATGAATTCAACAAAGCTAATTGAATCAAATTCAAGTCAAATGAAGTGAATCAAAGCTAATTGTATCAAATGAAAGTAAAATGAAGTCAAACCAAGCTAATTGAATCAAATGAAAGTCAAATGAAGTCAAACATCGCTAATAGAATCTAATGAAACTCAAATGCATTCAACAATGCTAATTGAATCAAATGAAACTCAAATGCATTCAACAAAACTAATTGAATCAAATTAAAGTAAAATGAAGTCAAACAAAGCTAATTGATTCAAATGAAAGTCAAATGAAGTCAAACAAAATTAATTGAATCAAGTGAAAGTCAAATGAAGTTAAACATAGCTAATAGAATCAAATGAAACTCAAATGCTTTCAACAAAGCTAATTGAATCATATGAAACTCAAATGCATTCAACAAAGCTAATTGAATCAAATTAAAGTAAAATGAAGCCAAACAAAGCTAATTGAATCAAAAGAAAGTCAAATGAAGTTAAACATAGCTAATAGAATTAAACGAAACTCAAATGTATTCAACAAAGCAAATTGAATCAAATGAAACTTAAATGCATTCAACAAAGCTAATTGAATCAAATAAAACTCAAATGCATTCATCAAAGCTAATTGAATCAAATAAATATCAAATGCATTCAACAAAGCTAATTGAATCAAATGAAACACAAATGCATTCAACAAAGCATATTGAATCATATTCAAGTCAAATGAAGTCAAACAAAGCTAATTGAATCAAATAAAAGTCAAATGAAGTCAAACAAAGCTAATTGAATCAAATGAAAGTCAAATAAAGTCAAACATAGCTAAATGAATCAAATTAAAATGAAATGCAATCAACAAAACTAATTGTATCAAATGAAACTCAAATGCATTCAACAAAGCTAATTGATTCGAATTAAAGTCAAATGAAGTCAAACAAAGCTAATTAAATCAAATGAAACTCAATTGCATTCAACAAAGCTAATTGAATCAAAGAAAATTCAAATGCATTTAACAAAGCCAATTGAATTAAATGAAACTCAAATGCATTCTACAAAGCAAATTGAATCAAATTAAAGTAAGCTGATGTGAAACAAAGCTAATTAAATTAAATGAAATTCAAATGAAGTCAAACAAGGCTATTTGAATCAAAAGAAAGTCAAATGAATCTAAACATAGCAAATAGATTCAAATGAAACTCAAATGTATTGAACAAAGCTAATTGAATCAAATGCAACTTAAATGCCTTCAAGAAAGCTAATTGAATCAAATGAAACTCAAATGCATTCAACAAAGCTAATTGAATCAAATAAAACTCAAATGCATTCAACAAAGCTAATTGAATCAAATTCAAGTCAAATGAAGTGAATCAAAGCTAATTGAATCAAATGAAAGTAAAATGAAGTCAAACAAAGCTAATTGAATCAAATGAAAGTCAAATGAAGTCAAACATCGCTAATAGAATCAAATGAAACTCAAATGCATTCAACAATGCTAATTGAATCAAATGAAACTCAAATGCATTCAACAAAACTAATTGAATCAAATTAAAGTAAAATGAAGTCAAACAAAGCTAATTGATTCAAATGAAAGTCAAATGAAGTCAAACAAAGCTAATTGAATCAAGTGAAAGTCAAATGAAGTTAAACATAGCTAATAGAATCAAATGAAACTCAAATGCTTTCAACAAAGCTAATTGAATCAAATGAAACTCAAATGCATTCAACAAAGCTAATTGAATCAAATTAAAGTAAAATGAAGCCAAACAAAGCTAATTGAATCAAAAGAAAGTCAAATGAAGTTAAACATAGCTAATAGAATTAAACGAAACTCAAATGTATTCAACAAAGCTAATTGAATCAAATGAAATTTAAATGCATTCAACAAAGCTTATTGAATCAAATAAAACTCAAATGCATTCATCAAAGCTAATTAAATCAAATAAATATCAAATGCATTCAACAAAGCTAATTGAATCAAACGAAACACAAATGCATTCAACAAAGCATATTGAATCATATTAACGTAAAATGAAGTAAAACAAAGCTAATTGATTCAAATGAAAGTCAAATGAAGTCAAACAAAGCTAATTTAATCAAGTGAAAGTCAAATGAAGTTAAACATAGCTAATAGAATCAAATGAAACTCAAATGCTTTCAACAAAGCTAATTGAATCATATGAAACTCAAATGCATTCAACAAAGCTAATTGAATCAAATTAAAGTAAAATGAAGCCAAACAAAGCTAATTGAATCAAAAGAAAGTCAAATGAAGTTAAACATAGCTAATAGAATTAAACGAAACTCAAATGTATTCAACAAAGCTAATTGAATCAAATGAAATTTAAATGCATTCAACAAAGCTTATTGAATCAAATAAAACTCAAATGCATTCATCAAAGCTAATTAAATCAAATAAATATCAAATGCATTCAACAAAGCTAATTGAATCAAATGAAACACAAATGCATTCAACAAAGCATATTGAATCATATTCAAGTCAAATGAAGTCAAACAAAGCTAATTGAATCAAATAAAAGTCAAATGAAGTCAAACAAAGCTAATTGAATCAAATGAAAGTCAAATAAAGTCAAACATAGCTAAATGAATCAAATTAAAATGAAATGAAATCAACAAAACTAATTGAATCAAATGAAACTCAAATGCATTCAACAAAGCTAATTGATTCGAATTAAAGTCAAATGAAGTCAAACAAAGCTAATTAAATCAAATGAAACTCAATTGCATTCAACAAAGCTAATTGAATCAAAGAAAATTCAAATGCATTTAACAAAGCCAATTGAATTAAATGAAACTCAAATGCATTCTACAAAGCAAATTGAATCAAATTAAAGTAAGCTGATGTGAAACAAAGCTAATTAAATTAAATGAAATTCAAATGAAGTCAAACAAGGCTATTTGAATCAAAAGAAAGTCAAATGAATTTAAACATAGCAAATAGATTCAAATGAAACTCAAATGTATTGAACAAAGCTAATTGAATCAAATGCAACTTAAATGCCTTCAAGAAAGCTAATTGAATCAAATGAAACTCAAATGCATTCAACAAAGCTAATTGAATCAAATAAATCTCAAATGCATTCAACAAAGCTAATTGAATCAAATTCAAGTCAAATGAAGTCAATCAAAGCTAATTGTATCAAATGAAAGTCAAATGAAGTCAAACCAAGCTAATTGAATCAAATGAAAGTAAAATGAAGTCAAACATCGCTAATAGAATCAAATGAAACTCAAATGCATTCAACAATGCTAATTGAATCAAATTAAACTCAAATGCATTCAACAAAACTAATTGAATCAAATTAAAGTAAAATGAAGTCAAACAAAGCTAATTGATTCAAATGAAAGTCAAATGAAGTCAAACAAAGCTAATTGAATCAAGTGAAAGTCAAATGAAGTTAAACATAGCTAATAGAATCAAATGAAACTCAAATGCTTTCGACAAAGCTAATTGAATCATATGAAACTCAAATGCATTCAACAAAGCTAATTGAATCAAATTAAAGTAAAATGAAGCCAAACAAAGCTAATTGAATCAAAAGAAAGTCAAATGAAGTTAAACATAGCTAATGGAATTAAACGAAACTCAAATGTATTCAACAAAGCTAATTGAATCAAATGAAACTTAAATGCATTCAACAAAGCTAATTGAATCAAATAAAACTCAAATGCATTCATCAAAGCTAATTGAATCAAATAAATATCAAATGCATTCAACAAAGCTAATTGAATCAAATGAATCACAAATGCATTCAACAAAGCATATTGAATCATATTCAAGTCAAATGAAGTCAAACAAAGCTTATTGAATCAAATAAAAGTCAAATGAAGTCAAACAAAGCTAATTGAATCAAATGAAAGTCAAATAATGTCAAACATAGCTAAATGAATCAAATTAAAATGAAATGCAATCAACAAAACTAATTGAATCAAATGAAACTCAAATGCATTCAACAAAGCTAATTGAATCAAATAAATCTCAAATGCATTCAACAAAGCTAATTGAATCAAATTCAAGTCAAATGAAGTCAATCAAAGCTAATTGTATCAAATGAAAATCAAATGAAGTCAAACCAAGCTAATTGAATCAAATGAAAGTCAAATGAAGTTAAACATCGCTAATAGAATCAAATGAAACTCAAATGCATTCAACAATGCTAATTGAATCAAATGAAACTCAAATGCATTCAACAAAACTAATTGAATCAAATTAACGTAAAATGAAGTCAAACAAAGCTAATTGATTCAAATGAAAGTCAAATGAAGTCAAATAAAGCTAATTGAATCAAGTGAAAGTCAAATGAAGTTAAACATAGCTAATAGAATCAAATGAAACTCAAATGCATTCAACAAAGCTAATTGAATCATATGAAACTCAAATGCATTCAACAAAGCTAATTGAATCAAATTAAAGTAAAATGAAGCCAAGCAAAGCTAATTGAATCAAAAGAAAGTCAAATGAAGTTAAACATAGCTAATAGAATTAAACGAAACTCAAATGTATTCAACAAAGCTAATTGAATCAAATGAAACTTAAATGCATTCAACAAAGCTTATTGAATCAAATAAAACTCAAGTGCATTCATCAAAGCTAATTAAATCAAATAAATATCAAATGCATTCAACAAAGCTAATTGAATCAAATGAAACACAAATGCATTCAACAAAGCATATTGAATCATATTCAAGTCAAATGAAGTCAAACAAAGCTAATTGAATCAAGTAAAAGTCAAATGAAGTCAAACAAAGCTAATTGAATCAAATGAAAGTCAAATAAAGTCAAACATAGCTAAATGAATCAAATTAAAATGAAATGCAATCAACAAAACTAATTGAATCAAATGAAACTCAAATGCATTCAACAAAGCTAATTGATTCGAATTAAAGTCAAATGAAGTCAAACAAAGCTAATTAAATCAAATGAAACTCAATTGCATTCAACAAAGCTAATTGAATCAAAGAAAATTCAAATGCATTTAACAAAGCCAATTGAATTAAATGAAACTCAAATGCATTCTACAAAGCAAATTGAATCAAATTAAAGTAAGCTGATGTGAAACAAAGCTAATTAAATTAAATGAAATTCAAATGAAGTCAAACAAGGCTATTTGAATCAAAAGAAAGTCAAATGAATTTAAACATAGCAAATAGATTCAAATGAAACTCAAATGTATTGAACAAAGCTAATTGAATCAAATGAAACTTAAATGCCTTCAAGAAAGCTAATTGAATCAAATGAAACTCAAATGCATTCAACAAAGCTAATTGAATCAAATAAATCTCAAATGCATTCAACAAAGCTAATTGAATCAAATTCAAGTCAAATGAAGTCAATCAAAGCTAATTGTATCAAATGAAAGTCAATTGAAGTCAAACCAAGCTAATTGAATCAAATGAAAGTCAAATGAAGTCAAACATCGCTAATAGAATCAAATGAAACTCAAATGCATTCAACAATGCTAATTGAATCAAATGAAACTCAAATGCATTCAACAAAACTAATTGAATGAAATTTAAGTAAAATGAAGTCAAACAAAGCTAATTGAATCAAGTGAAAGTCAAATGAAGTTAAACATAGCTAATAGAATCAAATGAAACTCAAATGCTTTCAACAAAACTAATTGAATCATATGAAACTCAAATGCATTCAACAAAGCTAATTGAATCAAATTAAAGTAAAATGAAACCAAACAAAGCTAATTGAATCAAAAGAAAGTCAAATGAAGTTAAACATAGCTAATAGAATTAAACGAAACTCAAATGTATTCAACAAAGCTAATTGAATCAAATGAAACTTAAATGCATTCAACAAAGCTAATTGAATCAAATAAAACTCAAATGCATTCATCAAAGCTAATTGAATCAAATAAATATCAAATGCATTCAACAAAGCTAATTGAATCAAATGAAACACAAATGCATTCAACAAAGCATATTGAATCATATTCAAGTCAAATGAAGTCAAACAAAGCTAATTGAATCAAATAAAAGTCAAATGAAGTCAAATAAAGCTAATTGAATCAAATGAAAGTCAAATAAAGTCAAACATAGCTAAATGAATCAAATTAAAATGAAATGCAATCAACAAAACTAATTGTATCAAATGAAACTCAAATGCATTCAACAAAGCTAATTGATTCGAATTAAAGTCAAATGAAGTCAAACAAAGCTAATTAAATCAAATGAAACTCAATTGCATTCAACAAAGCTAATTGAATCAAAGAAAATTCAAATGCATTTAACAAAGCCAATTGAATTAAATGAAACTCAAATGCATTCAACAAAGCAAATTGAATCAAATAAAAGTATGCTGATGTGAAACAAAGCTAATTAAATTAAATGAAAGTCAAATGAAGTCAAACAAGGCTATTTGAATCAAAAGAAAGTCAAATGAATTTAAACATAGCAAATAGATTCAAATGAAACTCAAATGTATTGGACAAAGCTAATTGAATCAAATGAAACTTAAATGCCTTCAAGAAAGCTAATTGAATCAAATGAAACTCAAATGCATTCAACAAAGCTAATTGAATCAAATAAATCTCAAATGCATTCAACAAAGCTAATTGAATCAAATTCAAGTCAAATGAAGTGAATCAAAGCTAATTGTATCAAATGAAAGTAAAATGAAGTCAAACCAAGCTAATTGAATCAAATGAAAGTCAAATGAAGTCAAACATCGCTAATAGAATCAAATGAAACTCAAATGCATTCAACAATGCTAATTGAATCAAATGAAACTCAAATGCATTCAACAAAACTAATTGAATCAAATTAAAGTAAAATGAAGTCAAACAAAGCTAATTGATTCAAATGAAAGTCAAATGAAGTCAAACAAAGCTAATTGAATCAAGTGAAAGTCAAATGAAGTTAAACATAGCTAATAGAATCAAATGAAACTCAAATGCTTTCAACAAAACTAATTGAATCATATGAAACTCAAATGCATTCAACAAAGCTAATTGAATCAAATTAAAGTAAAAAGAAACCAAACAAAGCTAATTGAATCAAAAGAAAGTCAAATGAAGTTAAACATAGCTAATAGAATTAAACGAAACTCAAATGTATTCAACAAAGCTAATTGAATCAAATGAAACTTAAATGCATTCAACAAAGCTAATTGAATCAAATAAAACTCAAATGCATTCATCAAAGCAAATTGAATCAAATAAATGTCAAATGCATTCAACAAAGCTAATTGAATCAAATGAAACACAAATGCATTCAACAAAGCAAATTGAATCATATTCAAGTCAAATGAAGTCAAACAAAGTTAATTGAATCAAATAAAAGTCAAATGAAGTCAAATAAAGCTAATTGAATCAAATGAAAGTCAAATTAAGTCAAACATAGCTAAATGAGTCAAATTAAAATGAAATGCAATCAACAAAACTAATTGAATCATATGAAACTCAAATGCATTCAACAAAGCTAATTGATTCGAATTAAAGTCAAATGAAGTCAAACAATGCTAATTAAATCAAATGAAACTCAATTGCATTCAACAAAGCTAATTGAATCAAAGAAAATTCAAATGCATTCAACAAAGCTAATTGAATCAAATGAAACTCAAATGCATTCAACAAAGCTAATTGAATTAAATTAAAGTAAAATGAAGTCAAACAAAACCAATTAAATCAAATAAAAGTCAAATGAAGTCAAACAAAGCTAATTGAATCAAATGAAAGTCAAATGAAGTTAAACATAGCAAATAGAATCGAGATGAAACTCAAATGCATTAAAAATAAAACTCAAATGCATTCAACAAAGCTAATTGAATCAAATAAAACTCAAATGCATTCAACAAAGCTAATTGAATCAAATAAATATCAAATGCATTCAACAAAGCTAATTGAATCAAATGAAACTCAAATGCATTCAACAAAGCTTATTGAATCATATTCAAGTCAAATGAAGTCAAAAAAAGCTAATTGAATCAAATGAAAGTCAAATGAAGTCAAACAAAGCTAATTGAATCAAATGAAAGTCAAATAAAGTCAAACATAGCTAAATGAATCAAATTAAAATCAAATGCAATCAACAAAACTAATTGAATCAAATGAAACTCAAATGCATTCAACAAAGCTAATTGATTCGAATTAAAGTTAAATGAAGTCAAACAAAGCTAATTAAATCAAAAGAAAGTCAAATGAATTTATACATTGCAAATAGATTCAAATGAAACTTAAATGTATTCAACAAAGCTAATTGAATCAAATGAAACTTAAATGCATTCAACAAAGATAATTGAATCAAATAAATCTCAAATGCATTCAACAAAGCCAATTGAATTAAATGAAACTCAAATGCATTCAACAAAGCTAATTGAATCAAATTAAAGTAAGCTGATGTGAAACAAAGCTAATTAAATCAAATGAAAGTCAAATGAAGTCAAACATCGCAAATAGAATCAAATGCATTCAACAATGCTAATTGAATCAAATGAAACTCAAATGCATTCAACAAAACTAATTGAACAAATTAAAGTAAGATGAAGTCAAACAAAGCTAATTGATTCAAATGAAAGTCAAATGAAGTCAAATAAAGCTAATTGAATCAAATGAAACTCAATTGCATTCAACAAAGCTAATTGAATCAAAGAAAATTCAAATGCATTTAACAAAGCCAATTGAATTAAATGAAACTCAAATGCATTCAACAAAGCAAATTGAATCAAATTAAAGTAAGCTGATGTGAAACAAAGCTAATTAAATTAAATGAAAGTCAAATGAAGTCAAACAAGGCTATTTGAATCAAAAGAAAGTCAAATGAAGTTAAACATAGCAAATAGAATCAAATGAAACTCAAATGAATTCAACAATGCTAATTAAGTCAAATGAAACTCAAATGTATTCTACAGAGCTAATTGAATCAAATTAAAGTAAAATGAAGTCAAACAAAGCTAATTGAATCAAAAGAAAGTCAAATGAAGTTAAACATAGCAAATAGAATCAAATGAAACTCAAATGTATTCAACAATGCTAATTGAGTCAAATGAAACTCAAATGTATTCTACAGAGCTAATTGAATCAAATTAAAGTCAAATGAAATCAAACAATGCTAATTGAATCAAATTAAAGTCAAATGCATTCAACAAAGCTAATTGAATCAAATAAATCATAAATGCATTCAACAAAGCTAATTGAATCTATTGAAACTCAAATGGATTCAACAAACCTAATTGAATTAAATTAAAGTATAATAAAGTCAATCAAAGCTAATTGAATCAAATGAAGTCAAACAAAGCTAATTGTATCAAATGAAAGTCAAATGAAGTCCAATTAAGCTAATTGAATCAAATGAAACTCAATTGCATTCAAAAAAGCTAATTGAATCAAATAAACTCAAATGCATTCAACAAAGCTAATTGAATCAAATGAAACTCAAATGCATTCAACAAAGCTAATTGAATCAAATTAAAGTCAAATAAAGTCAAACATAGCTAAATGAATCAAATGAAAATCAAATTCATTCAACAAAGCTAACTGAATCAAATGAAACTCAAATGCATTCAACAAAGCTAATTGATTCAAATTAAAGTCAAATGAAGTCAATCAAACCTTATTGAATCAAATGAAACTCAAATGCATTCAGTAAAGCTAATTGAATCAAATGAAACTCAAATGCATTCAACAAAACTAATTGAATCAAATTAAATCGAATGAAGTCAAACAAAGCTTATTGAATCAATGAAACTCAAATGCATTCAATAATGCTAATTGAATCATATGAAACTCAAATGCATTCAACAAAGTTAATTGAATCAAATAAAAGTTAAAGGAAGTCAAACAAAGCTAATTGAATCAAATGAAAGTCAAATGAAGTTAAACATAGCTAATAGAATCAATGGAAACTCAAATGCATCAACAATGGTAATTGAATCAAATGAAACGTAAATGCATTCAACAACACTAATTGAATCAAATTAAATTAAAATGAAGTCAAACAAAGCTAATTGATTCAAATGAAAGTCAAATAAAGTCAAACAAAGCAAATTGAATCAAATGAAAGTCAAATGAAGTTAAACATAGCTAATAGAATCAAATGATACTCAAATGCATTCAACAAAGCTAATTGAATCGTATGAAACTCAAATGCATTCAACAATGCTAATTGAATCAAATTAAAGTAAAATGATGTCAAACAAAGCTAAAGATTCAAATAAAAGTCAAATACGATCAAACAAAGCTAATTGAATAAAAAAAAGTCACATGAAGTCAAACATCGCTAATAGAATCAAATGAAACTAGAGCCGATGCCTAGAGGCGATGGTCCTTTCAAAGTCATTGGAGTCGTGGGTGATGGAGCTTACAAAATCGACTTACCAAGTGATTATGGCAATGTGAGTGCTACTTTCAATATTGGTGATCTTTCTCCTTACCATGATGATGAGAATTTGAGGGCAAATTCTTTTTGAAGAAGGGGAGAATGATGCGGATCCAAAGGCATCAAGTCAAGAAGAGCCGGTTTTACTTTTGATGGAACACATGGGTTTTAATTTGATGGCTAACAAGCATGCATTCGTGTCGTGTGTCACATGGCTCGTGGAAGAAACCGATTAGCATTTTAAATTAGTGTCATTATTAGTTTAAAATGTTAGTTAATTAGTTGAGTTGTTTCTAGTTCAATAAAAGTCCGAAACTCCCTTTAGAGATTTCGGTGGTTAGGTGTTTAGTTGTCATGGTTGTATTTTAGGAAAGTTTCCTTAATTTGGTAGATTGGAGTGGCGTGCAAGTAGCATGTTTTAGTTGTGAATTAAGGAAAGTACTTGTTGTCTTTCCTTAAGTTAGAGTTTCCTTAAGTTTAGCTTGATTCTAGGCTAGAATTAAGGAGGAGATACTTTCCCTCAATTGATGGTGGATGCCGTGTGGTTTGGTATGCTTGAGGAGCAAGGTTTTCTTGCTTACTCCTTATAAATAATGGCGCCTAACCTCTTCAATGGTTAGAGTGATTTTATGACTAAACATTGTTATTGTTTGTGAATTAATTCATAAGCTTTAATCTTCCATTAATTGATATTCGAGGAGTGTTTATTAATTAGTGTTTAAACAACTTAATTCCGAGGAGTGGTTTGAGTGTGTTTAAGATTCTTGTGAGTGTTTCGAGAGTGATCATTCATTAAGAAATATCCCTTGTTACTTATTCTTATTTTGGATTCCTCCATTGGACGTGTTCTTTAGAGTGTTTGACTATTCTAGTTGAACATTCATATCAAACTCAAATGCAATCAACAAAGCTAATTAAATCAAATGAAACTAATATGAATTCAACAAAGCTAATTGAATCAAATTAAAGTCAAATGAAGTCAATCCATGCTAATTGTATCAAATGAAAGTCATATGAAATCAAATAAAGCTAATTGAATCAAATAAACTCAAAATGCATTCAACAAAGCTAATTGAATCAAATGAAACTCAAATGCATTCAACAAAGCTAATTGAATCAAATAAACTCAAATGCATTCAACAAAGCTAATAGAATCAAATGAAATTCAAATGCATTCAACAAAGCTAATTGAATCAAATAAATCTCAAATGCATTCAACAAAGCTAATTGAATCAAATTTAAGTCAAATGAAGTCAAACAAATCTTATTGAAGAAAATTCAAACGTATTCTACAAAGCTAATTGAATCAATTAAAGTCAAATGAAGTCAAACAAAACTTATGGAATCAAATGAAACTCAAATGCATTTAGTAAAATGAAGTCGAACAAAGCTAATTGAATAAAATGGAACTCAAATGCATTCAACAATGCTAATTGAATTAAATGAAACTCAAATGCATTCAACAATGCTAATTGAATTAAATGAAACTCAAATGCATTCAACAAAGCTAATTGAATCAAATTAACGTCAAAAGAAGTCAAACAAAGGGAATTGAATAAAATAAAGTCAAATGAAGTCAAATAAAGCTAATTGAATTAAATGAAACTCAAATGCATTCAACAAGGCTAATTGAATCAAATTAAAGTCAAACGAAGTCAAATAAAACTTATTGAATCAAATGAAACTCAAATGCATTCAATAAAGTTAATTAAATCAAATGAAACTCAAATGCATTCAACCAAGCTAATTGGATCAAAGAAAATTCAATTGCATTCAACAAAGCAAATTGAATCAAATGAAACTAATATGCATTCAACAACGCAAATTGAATCAAATTAAAGTCAAATGAAGTCAAACAAAGCTAATTGAATCAAATGAAAGTCAAATGAAGTCAAATAAAGCTAATTGAATCAAATGAAACTCAAATGCATTCAACAAAGCTAATTAAATCAAAGAAAATTCAAATGCATTCTACAAAGCAAATTGAATCAAATTAAAGTGAAATGTAGTTAAACTAAGCTATTTGAATCATGTGAAAGTCAAATAAAGTCAAACATGGCTGATAGAATTAAATGAAACTCAAATGCAATCAACAAAGCTAATTAAATCAAATGAAACTAATATGCATTCAACAAAGCTAATTGAATCAAATTAAAGTCAAATGAAGTCAATCCAAGCTAATTGTATCAAATGAAAGTCATATGAAGTCAAATAAAGCTAATTGAATCAAATAAACTCAAAATGCATTCAACAAAGCTAATTGAATCAAATGAAACTCAAATGCATTCAACAAAGCTAATTGAATCAAATAAATTAAATGCATTCAACAAAGCTAATAGAATCAAATAAAATTCAGATGCATTCAACAAAGCAAATTGAATCAAATAAATCTCAAATGCATTCAACAAAGCTAATTGAATCAAATTAAAGTCAAATGAAGTCAAACAAATCTTATTGAAGAAAATTCAAATGCATTCTACAAAGCTAATTGTATCAAATGAAAGTCATATGAAGTCAAATAAACCTAATTGAATCAAATAAACTCAAATGCATTCTACAAAACTAATTGAATCAAATTAAAGTCAAATGAAGTCAAACAAAGCTAATTAAATTAAATTAAAGTTAAATGTAGTTAAAGTAAGCTAATTGAATCAAGTGAAAGTCAAAAAAAGACAAACATGGCTGATAGAATTAAATGAAACTCAATGCAATCAACAAAGCTAATTAAATCAAATGAAACTAATATGCATTCAACAAAGCTAATTGAATCAAATTAAAGTCAAATGAAGTCAATCCATGCTAATTGTATCAAATGAAAGTCATATGAAATCAAATAAAGCTAATTGAATCAAATAAACTCAAAATGCATTCAACAAAGTTAATTGAATCAAATGAAACTCTAATGCATTCAACAAAGCTAATTGAATCAAATAAACTCAAATGCATTCAACAAAGCTAATAGAATCAAATGAAATTCAAATGCATTCAACAAAGCTATTTGAATCAAATAAATCTCAAATGCATCCAACAAAGCTAATTGAATCAAATTAAAGTCAAATGAAGTCAAACAAATCTAATTGAAGAAAATTCAAATGTATTCTACAAAGCTAATTGAATCAAATTAAAGTCAAATGAAGTCAAACAAAACTTATGGAATCAAATGAAATTCAAATGCATTTAGTAAAAATGAAGTCGAACAAAGCTAATTGAAATGCATTCAACAATGCTAATTGAATTAAATGAAACTCAAATGCATTCAACAAAGCTAATTGAATCAAATTAACGTCAAATGAAGTCAAACAAAGGGAATTGAATAAAATAAAAGTCAAATGAAGTCAAATAAAGCTAATTGAATTAAATGAAACTCAAATGCATTCAACAAGGCTAATTGAATCAAATTAAAGTCAAATGAAGTCAAATAAAACTTATTGAATCAAATGAAACTCCAAATGCATTCAATAAAGTTAATTAAATCAAATGAAACTCAAATGCATTCAACCAAGCTAATTGGATCAAAGAAAATTCAATTGCATTCAACAAAGCTAATTGAATCAAATGAAACTAATATGCATTCAACAAAGCAAATTGAATCAAAATAAAGTCAAATGAAGTCAAACAAAGCTAATTGAATCAAATGAAAGTCAAATGAAGTCAAATAAAGCTAATTGAATCAAATGAAACTCAAATGCATTCAACAAAGCTAATTAAATCAAAGAAAATTCTAATGCATTCTACAAAGCTAATTGAATCAAATTAAAGTGAAATGTAGTTAAACTAAGCTATTTGAATCATGTGAAAGTCAAATAAAGTCAAACATGGCTGATAGAATTAAATGAAACTCAAATGCAATTAACAAAGCTAACTAAATCAAATGAAACTAATATGCATTCAACAAAGCTAATTGAATCAAATTAAAGTCAAATGAAGTCAATCCAAGCTAATTGTATCAAATGAAAGTAATATGAAGTCAAATAAAGCTAATTGAATCAAATAAACTCAAAATGCATTCAACAAAGCTAATTGAATCAAATGAAACTCAAATGCATTCAACAAAGCTAATTGAATCAAATAAACTCAAATGCATTCAACAAAGCTAATTGAATCAAATAAAATTCAAATGCATTCAACAAATCTAATTGAATCAAATAAATCTCAAATGCATTCAACAAAGCTAATTGAATCAAATTAAAGTCAAATGAAGTCAAACAAATCTTATTGAAGAAAATTCAAATGCATTCTACAAAGCTAATTGTATCAAATGAAAGTCATATGAAGTCAAATAAAGCTAATTGAATCAAATAAACTCAAATGCATTCTACAAAACTAATTGAATCAAATTAAAGTCAAACAAAGCTAATTAAATCAAATTAAAGTTAAATGTAGTTAAAGTAAGCTAATTGAATCAAGTGAAAGTCAAAAAAAGACAAACATGGTCGATAGAATTAAATGAAACTCAAATGCAATCAACAAAGCTAATTAAATCAAATGAAACTAATATGCATTCAACAAAGCTAATTGAATCAAATTAAAGTCAAATGAAGTCAATCCATGCTAATTGTATCAAATGAAAGTCATATGAAATCAAATAAAGCTAATTGAATCAAATAAACTCAAAATGCATTTAACAAAGCTAATTGAATCAAATGAAACTCAAATGCATTCAACAAAGCTAATTGAATCAAATAAACTCAAATCCATTCAACAAAGCTAATAGAATCTAATGAAATTCAAATGCATTCAACAAAGCTAATTGAATCAAATAAATCTCAAATGCATTCAACAAAGCTAATTGAATCAAGTTAAAGTCAAATGAAGTCGAACAAACCTAATTGAATAAAATGGAACTCAAATGCATTCAACAATGCTAATTGAATTAAATGAAACTCAAATGCATTCAACAAAGCTAATTGAATCAAATTAACGTCAAATGAAGTCAAACAAAGGGAATTGAATAAAATAAAGTCAAATGAAGTCAAATAAAGCTAATTGAATTAAATGAAACTCAAATGCATTCAACAAGGCTAATTGAATCAAATTAAAGTCAAATGAAGTCAAATAAAACTTATTGAATCAAATGAAACTCAAGTGCATTCAATAAAGTTAATTAAATCAAATGAAACTCAAATGCATTCAACCAAGCTAATTGCATCAAAGAAAATTCAATTGCATTCAACAAAGCTAATTGAATCAAATGAAACTAATATGCATTCAACAAAGCAAATTGAATCAAATTAAAGTCAAACAAAGCTAATTGAATCAAATGAAAGTCAAATGAAGTCAAATAAAGCTTATTGAATCAAATGAAACTCAAATGCATTCAACAAAGCTAATTAAATCAAAGAAAATTCAAATGCATTCTACAAAGCTAATTGAATCAAATTAAAGTGAAATGTAGTTAAACTAAGCTATTTGAATCATGTGAAAGTCAAATAAAGTCAAACATGGGATAGAATTAGATGAAACTCAAATGCAATCAACAAAGCTAATTAAATCAAATGAAACTAATATGCATTCAACAAAGCTAATTGAATCAAATTAAAGTCAAATGAAGTCAATCCAAGCTAATTGTATCAAATGAAAGTCATATGAAGTCAAATAAAGCTAATTGAATCAAATAAACTCAAATGCATTCTACAAAACTAATTGAATCAAATTAAAGTCAAATGAAGTCAAACAAAGCTAATTAAATCAAATTAAAGTTAAATGTAGTTAAAGTAAGCTAATTGAATCAAGTGAAAGTCAAAAAAGACAAACAGGCTGATAGAATTAAATGAAACTCAAATGCAATCAACAAAGCTAATTAAATCAAATGAAACTAATATGCATTCAACAAAGCTAATTGAATCAAATTAAAGTCAAATGAAGTCAATCCATGCTAATTGTATCAAATGAAAGTCATATGAAATCAAATAAAGCTAATTGAATCAAATAAACTCAAAATGCATTCAACAAAGCTAATTGAATCAAATGAAACTCAAATGCATTCAACAAAGCTAATTGAATCAAATAAACTCAAATGCATTCAACAAAGCTAATAGAATCAAATGAAATTCAAATGCATTCAACAAAGCTAATTGAATCAAATAAATCTCAAATGCATTCAACAAAGCTAATTAAATCAAATTAAAGTCAAATGAAGTCAAACAAAGCTTATTGAATCAAATTAAAGTTAAATGTAGTTAAACTTAGCTAATTGAATCAAATGAAACTCAAATTCATTCAACAAAGCTAATTGAATCAAATTAAAGTAAAATGAAGTCAAACAAAGCTAAACGAATCAAATGAAAGTCCAATGAAGTCAAACAAAACTTAATTAAGAAAATGAAATTCAAATGCATTCAAGTAAAGCTAATTGAATCAAAGAAAACTCAAATGCATTCAACAAAGCTAATTGAGTCAAATTAAAGTCAAATGAAGTCAAACAAAGCTAATTGAATCAAATGAAAGTCAAATGAAGTCAAATAAAGCTAATTGAATTAAATGAAACTCAATTGCATTCAACAAAGCTAATTGAATCAAAGAAAATTCAAATGCATTTAAAATCCAATTGAATCAAATGAAACTCAAATGCATTCAACAAAGCAAATTGAATCAAATTAAAGTAAGCTGATGTCAAACAAAGCTAATTAAATCAAATGAAAGTCAAGAAGTTAAACAAGGCTATTTGAATCAAATGAAATTCAAATGAAGTTAAAAATAGCTAATAGAATCAAATGAAACTCAAATGTATTCAACCAAGCTAATTAAGTCAAATGAAACTTAAATGCATTCAACAATGCTAATTGAATCAAATGAAACTCAAATGCATTCAACAAAGAATCAAATAAATCTCAAATGCATTCAACAACGCTATTTGAATCAAATTAAAGTCAAATGAAGTCAAAGAAAAGGTTGTTGAAGAAAATGAACCTCAAATGCATTTAGTAAAGTTAATTGAATCAAATAAAACTCAAATGCATTCAACAAAGCTAATTGAATCAAATTAATGTCAAATGAAGTCAAACAAAGCTAATTGAATCAAATTAAACTCAAATGCATTCAACCAAGCTAATTGGATTAAAGAAAATTCAAAGCTAATTGAATTAAATGAAACTAATATGCATTCAACAAAGCTAATTGAATCAATTCAAAGTCAAATGATGTCAAACAAAGCTATTTGAATCAAATGAAAGTCAAATGAAGTCAAATAAAGCTAATTCAATCAAATGAAACTCAAATGCAATCAACAAAGCTAATTAAATCAAATGAAACTAATATGCATTCAACAAAGCTAATTGAATCAATTTAAAGTCAAATGATGTCAAACAAAGCTAATTGAATCAAATGAAAGTCAAATGAAGTCAAATAAAGCTAATTCAATCAAATGAAACTCAAATGCAATCAACAAAGCTAATTAAATCAAATGAAACTAATATGCATTCAACAAAGCTAATTGAATCAAATTAATGTCAAATGAAGTCAATCAAAGCTAATTGTATCAAATGAAAGTCATATGAAGTCAAATAAAGCTAATTGAATTAAATAAACTCAAAATGCATTCAACAAAGCTAATTGAATCAAATGAAACTCAAATGCATTCAACAAAGCTAATTGAATCAATTAAACTCAAATGCATTCAACAAAACTAATAGAATCAAATGAAACTCAAATACATTCAATAAAGCTAATTGAATCAAATGAAACTCAAATGCATTCAACAAAGCTAATTGAATCAAATTAAAGTCAAATGAAGTCAAACAATGCTAATTGAATCAAATGAATGTCAAATGAACCCAAATAAAGCTAATTGAATCAAATGAAACTCAAATGCATTCAACCAAGCTAATTGGATCAAAGAAAATTCAATTGCATTCAACAAAGCTAATTAAATCAAATGAAACTAATATGCATTCAACAAAGCTAATTGAATCAAATTAAAGTCAAATGAAGTCAAACAAAGCTAATTAAATCAAATTAAAGTCAAATGAAGTCAAACAATGCTAATTGAATCAAATGAAAGTCAAATGAAGTCAAATAAAGCTAATTGAATCAAATGAAACTCAAATGCATTCAACCAAGCTAATTGGATCAAAGAAAATTCAAATGCATTCAACAAAGCTAATTGAATCAAATGAAACTAATATGCATTCAACAAAGCTAATTGAATCAAATTAAAGTCAAATGAAGTCAAACAAAGCTAATTGAATCAAATTAAAGTTAAATGTAGTTAAACTAAGCTAATTGAATCAAGTGAAAGTCAAATAAAGTCAAACATTGCTGATTGAATCAAATGAAACTCAAATGCATTCAACAAAGCTAATTGAATCAAATAAACTCAAATGCATTCAACAAAGCTAATAGAATCAAATGAAATTCAAATGCATTCAACAAAGCTAATTGAATCAAATAAATCTCAAATGCATTCAACAAAGCTAATTGAATCAAATTAAAGTCAAATAAAGTCAAACAAATCTTATTGAAGACAATTCAAATGCATTCTACAAAGCTAATTGAATCAAATTAAAGTCAAATGAAGTCAAACACTGCTAATTGAATCAAATTAAAGTTAAATGTAGTTAAACTAAGCTAATTGAATCAAGTGAAAGTCAAATATGGTTGATAGAATCAAATGAAACTCAAATTCAATCAACAAAGCTAATTAAATCAAATGAAACTAATATGCATTCAACAAAGCTAATTGTATCAAATGAAAGTCAAATGAAGTCAATCAATGCTAATTGTATCAAATGAAAGTCATATGAAGTCTAATAAAGCTAATTGAATCAAATAAACTCAAAATGCATTCAACAAAGCTAATTGAATCAAATGAAATTCAAATGCATTCAACAAAGCGAATTGAATCAAATAAACTCAAATGCATTCAACAAAGCTAATAGAATCAAATGAAACTCAAATGCATTCAATAAAGCTAATTGAATCAAATGAAACTCAAATGCATTCAACAAAGCTAATTAAATCAAATTAAAGTCAAATGAAGTCAAACAATGCTAATTGAATCGAATGAAAGTCAAATGAAGTCAAATAAAGCTAATTGAATCAAATGAAACTCAAATGCATTCAACCGAGCTAATTGGATCAAAGAAAATTGAAATGCATTCTACAAAGCTAATTGAATCAAATGAAACTAATATGCATTCAACAAAGCTAATTGAATCAAATTAAAGTCAAATGATGTCAATCAAAGCTAATTGTATCAAATGAAAGTCATATGAATTCAAATAAAGCTAATTGAATCAAATAAACTCAAATGCATTCAACAAAGGTAATTGAATCAAATGAAACTCAAATGCATTCAACAAAGCTAATTGAATCAAATGAACTCAAATGCATTCAACAAAGCTAATTGAACCAAATGAAACTCAAATGCATTCAACAAAGCTATTTGAATCAAATAAATCTCAATTGCATTCAACAAAGCTAATTGAATCAAATGAAAGTCATATGAAGTCAAATAAAGCTAATTGAATCAAATAAACTCAAATGCAATCAACAAATTAAAGCTAATTGAATCAAACGAAACTCAAATGCATTCAACAAAGCTAATTGAATCAAATTAAAGTCAAATTAAGTCAAACAAAACTTATTGATGAAAATAAAACTCAAATGCATTCAGTAAAGCTAATTGCATCAAATGAAACTCAAATGCATTCAACAAAGCTAATTAAATCAAATTAAAGTCAAATTAAGTCAAACAAAGCTAATTGAATCAAATGAAAGTCAAATGAAGTCAAATAAAGCTAATTGAATCAAATGAAACTCAAATGCATGCAACAAAGTTAATTGAATCAAAGAAAATTCAAATGCATTCTACAAAGCTAATTGGATCAAATTAAAGTCAATTGAAGTCAAACAAAGCTAATTGAATCAAATTAAAGTTAAATGGAGTTAAACAAAGCTAATTGAATCAAGTGAAAGTCAAATAATGTCAAACATGGCTGATAGAATCAAATGAAACTCAAATGCAATCAACAAAGCTAATTAAATCAAATGAAACAAATATGTATTCAACAAAGCTGATTGAATCAAATTAAAGTCAAATGAAGTCAATCAAAGCTAATTGAATCAAATGAAAGTCAAATGAAGTCAAATAAAGCTAATTGAATCAAATGAAACTCAAATGCATTCAACAAAGCTAATTGAATCAAAGAAAATTCAAATGCATTCTACAAAGCTAATTGAATCAAATTAAAGTCAAATGAAGTCAAACAAAGCTAATTGAATCAAATTAAAGTTAAATGTAGTTAAAATAAGCTAATTGAATTAAGTGAAAGTCAAATAAAGTCAAACACGGCTGATAGAATTAAATGAAACTCAAATGCAATCAACAAAGCTAATTAAATCAAATGAAACTAATATGCATTCAACAAAGCTAATTAAATCAAATTAAAGTCAAATGAAGTCAATCAAAGCTAATTGTATCAAATGAAAGTCATATGAAGTCAAATAAAGCTAATTGAATCAAATAAACTCAAAATGCATTCAACAAAGCTAATTGAATCAAATGAAACTCAAATGCATTCAACAAAACAAATTGAATCAAATAAACTCAAATGCATTCATCAAAGCTAATAGAATTAAATGAAATTCAAATGCTTTCTACAAAGCTAATTGAATCAAATAAATCTCAAATGCATTCAACAAAGCTAATTTAATCAAATTAAATTCAAATGAAGTCAAACAAATCTTATTGAAGAAAATTCAAATGCATTCTACAAAGCTAATTGAATCAAATTAAAGTCAAATGAAGTCAAACAAAGCTAATTGAATCAAATTAAAGTTAAATGTAGTTAAACAAAGCTAATTGAATCAAGTGAAAGTCAAATAAAGTCAAACAAAGCTAATTGAATCAAATGAAACTCAAATGCAATCAACATAGCTAATTAAATCAAATGAAACTAATATGCATTCAACAAAGCTAATTGTATCAAATGAAAGTCAAATGAAGTCAATCAATGCTAATTGTATCAAATGAAAGTCATATGAAGTCAAATAAAGCTATTTGAATCAAATAAACTCAAAATGCATTCAACAAAGCTAATTGAATCAAATGAAACTCAAATGCATTCAACAAAGCGAATTGAATGAAATAAATTCAAATGCATTCAACAAAGCTACTAGAATCAAATGAAACTCAAATGCATTCAATAAAGCTAATTGAATCAAATGAAACTCAAATGCATTCAACAAAGCTAATTAAATCAAATTAAAGTCAAATGAAGTCAAACAAAGCTAATTGAATCAAATAAAACTCTAATGCAGTCAAATAAAGCTAATTGAATCAAATGAAACTCAAATGCATTCAACAAAGCTAATTGGATCAAATAAAATTCAAATGCATTCAACAAAGCTAATTGAATCAAATGAAAGTAAAATGCATTCAAACAAAGCTAATTGAATCAAATTAAAGTCAAATGAAGCTCAAACAAAGCTAATTGAATCAAATGAAACTCAAATGTATTCCACATTAAGCTAATTGAATCAAATGAAACTCAAATGCATTCAACAAAGCTAATTGACTCAAATGAAACTCAAATGCATTCAACCAAGCTAATTGAATCAAATTAAAGTCAAATGAAGTCAAACAAAGCTAATTGAATCAAATGAAACTCAAATGCATTCAACAAAGCTAATTGAATCAAATGAAACTCAAATGCATTCAACAAAGTTAATTGATTCAAATTTAAGTCAAATGAAGTCAATCAATGCTAATTGTATCAAATGAAAGTCAAATGAAGTCAAATAAAGCTAATTGAATCAAATTAAACTCAAATGCATTCAACAAAGCTAATTGAGTCAAATGAAACTCAAATACATTCTACAAAGCTAATTGAATCAAATGAAACGCAAATGTATTCAACAAAGCTAATTGAATCAAATTAAAATAAAATGAAGTCAAACAAAGCTAATTGAATCAAATGAAAGTCAAATGCAAGTCAAACATAGCTAATTGAATCAAATAAAACTCAAATGCATTCAACAAAGCTAATTGAATCAAATGAAACTCAAATGCATTCAATAAAGCTAATTGAAACAAATGAAAGTCAAATGAAGTAAAACATTGCGAATTGAATCAAGTGGAACTCAAATGTATTCAACAAAGCTAATTGAATCAAATAAAACACAAATGCATTCAACAAAGCTAATTGGATCAAATGAAACCCAAATGCATTCAGCAAAGCTAATTAAATCAAATTAAAGTCAAATGAAGTCAAACAAAGCTAATTAAAATCAAATGAAAGTCAATGGCAGTCAAATAAAGCTAATTGAATCAAATGAAACTCAAATGCATTCAACAAAGCTTATTGAATCAAATGAAACTCAAATGCATTCAACAAAGCTAATTGAATCAAATGAAATTCAAACATTAAACAAAGCTAATTGAATCAAATGAAACTCAAATGCATTCAACAAAGCTAATTGACTAAAATGAAACTCAAATGCATTGAACAAATCTAATTGTATCAAATGAAATTCAAATGAAGTGAAACATAGCTTAATGAATCAAATGAAACTCAAATGCATTCAACAAAGCTAATTGAATCAAATTAAAGTCAAATGAAGTCAATCAAAGCAAATTGTATTAAATGAAAGTCAAATGAAGTCAAATAAAGCTTATTCAATCAAATGAAACTCAAATGCATTCAACAAAGCTAATTGAATCAAATAAAACTCAAATGCATTCAACAAAGCTAATTGAATCAAAGGAAACTCAAATGCATTCAACAAAGCTAATTGAATCAAATGAAACTCAAATGCATTCAACAAAGCTAATTGAATCAAATGAAATTCAAATGCATTCAACAAAGCTAATTGAATCAAATGAAACTCAAATGCATTCAACAAAGCTAATTGAATCAAATGAAACTCAAATGCATTCAACAAAGCTAATTGTATCAAATGAAAGTCAAATGAAGTCAAACATAGCTAAATGAATCAAATGAAAATCAAAATGCATTCAACAAAGCTAATTGAATCAAATGAAACTTAAATGCATTCAACAAAGCTAATTGAATCAAATTAAAGTCAAATGAAGTCAATCAAAGCTAATTGTATCAAATAAAAGTCAAATTAAGTCAAATAAAGCTAATTGAATCAAATAAACTCAAATGCATTCAACAAAGCTAATTGAATCAAATGAAACACAAATGCATTCAACAAAGCTAATTGAATCAAATGAAACGCAAATGTATTCAACAAAGCTAATTGAATCAAATTAAAATCAAATGCAGTCAAACAAAGCTAATTGAATCAAATGAAGTCAAAATTGCAGTCAAACATAGCTAATTGAATCAAATAAAACTCAAATGCATTCAACAAAGCTAATTGAATCAAATTAAACTCAAATGCATTAAACAAAGCTAATTGAATCAAATGAATGTCAAATGAAGTTAAACATTGCTAATTGAATCAAGTGGAACTCAAATGTATTCAACAAAGCTAATTGAATCAAATGAAACTCAAATGCATTTAACAAAGCTAATTGAATCAAATGAAACCCAAATGCATTCAACAAAGCTAATTGAATCAAATAAAAGTCAAATGAAGTCAAACAAAGCTAATTAAATTAAATGAAAGTCAAAGGAAGTCAAATAAAGCTAATTGAATCAAATGAAACTCAAATGCATTCAACAAAGCTAATTGAATCAAATGAAACTCAAATGCATTCAACAAAGCTAATTGAATCAAATTAAAGTCAAATGAAGTCAAACAAAACTTAATGAATCAAATGAAACTCAAATGCATTCAATAAAGCTAATTAAATCAAATGAAACTCAAATGCATTCAACAAAGCTAATTGTATCAAATGAAAGTCAAATGCAGTCAACCAAAGCTAATTGAATCAAATGAAACTCAAATGCATTCAACAAAGCTAATTGAATCAAATGAAACTCAAATGCATTCAACAAAGCTAATTGAATCAAATGAAAGTCAAATGAAGTCAAACAAAGCTAATTGAATCAAATGAAAGTCAAATGAAGTCAAACAAAGATAATTGAATCAAATGAAACTCAAATTAGCATTAAACAAAGCTAATTGAATCAAATGAAACTCAAATGAATTCAACAAAGCTAATTTAATCAAATGAAATTCAAATGCATTCAAACAAAGCTAATTGAATCAAATTAAAGTCAAATGAAGTCAAACATAGCTAATTGAATCAAATTAAACTCAAATGCAGTCAAACAAAGCTAATTGAATCAAATGAAACTCAAATGCATTCAATCAAAGCTAATTTAATCAAATGAAAGTCAAATGAAGTCAAACAAAGCTAATTGAATCAAATGAAACTCAAATTCATTCAACAAAGCTAATTGAATCAAATGAAACTCAAATGCATTCAACAAAGCTAATTGAATCAAATGAAATTCAAATGCATTCAACAAAGCTAATTGAATCAAATGAAACTCAAATGCATTCAACAAAGCTAATTGAATCAAATGAAACTCAAATGCATTCAACAAAGCTAATTGAATCAAATGAAACTCAAATGCATTCAACAAAGCTAATTGAATCAAACGAAACTCAAATGCATTCAACAAAGCTAATTGAATCAAATGAAACTCAAATGCATTCAACAAAGCTAATTGAATCAAATGAAACTCAAATGCATTCAACAAAGCTAATTGAATCAAATGAAACTCAAATGCATTCAACAAAGCTAATTGAATCAAATGAAACTCAAATGCATTCAACAAAGCTAATTGAATCAAATGAAACTCAAATGCATTCAACAAAGCTAATTGAATCAAATGAAACTCAAATGCATTCAAACAAAGCTAATTGAATCAAATGAAAGTCAAATGAAGTCAAACAAAGCTAATTGAATCAAATGAAACTCAAATGCATTCAACAAAGCTAATTGAATCAAATTAAACTCAAATGCATTCAACAAAGCTAATTGAATCAAATAAAATTCAAATGAAGTTAAACAAAGCTAATTGAATCAAATGAAACTCAAATGTATTCAACAAAGCTAATTGAATCAAATGAAACTCAAATGCATTCAACAAAGCTAATTGGATTAAATGAAACCCAAATGCATTCAACAAAGCTAATTAAATGAAATTCAAGTAAAATAAAGTCAAACAAAGCTAATTAAATTAAATGAAAGTCAATGGAAGTCAAATAAAGCTAATTGAATCAAATGAAACTCAAATGCATTCAACAAAGCTAATTGAATCAAATAAAACTCAAATGCATTCAACAAAGCCGATTGACTCAAATGAAACTCAAATGCATTCAACAAAGCTAATTGAATCAAATGAAAGTCAAACGAAGTCAAACAAAACTTTATGAATCAAATGAAACTCAAATGCATTCAATAAAGCTAATTGAATCAAATGAGACTCAAATGCATTCAACAAAGCTAATTGTATCAAATGAAAGTCAAACGAAGTCAAACAAAACTTTATGAATCAAATGAAACTCAAATGCATTCAATAAAGCTAATTGAATCAAATGAGACTCAAATGCATTCAACAAAGCTAATTGTATCAAATGAAAGTCAAATGAAGTCAAATAAAGCTAATTGAATCAAATAAAACTCAAATGCATTCAACAAAGCTAATTGAATCAAATGAAACTCAAATGCATTCAACAAAGCTAATTGAATCAAATTAAAGTAAAATGAAATCAAACAAAGCTAATTGACACAAATGAAAGTAAAATGAAGTCAAACAAAGCTAATTGAATCAAGTGAAAGTCAAATTAAGCTAAACATAGCTAATAGAATCAAATGAAACTCAAATGTATTCCACAAAGCTAATTTAGTCAAATGAAATTCAAATGCATTCTACAAAGCTAATTGAATAAAATGAAACTCAAATACATTCAACAAAGCTAATTGTATCAAATGAAAGTCAAATGAAGTCAAACATAGCTAAATGAATCAAATGAAAATCAAATGCATTCAATAGAGCTAATTGAATCAAATGAAACTCAAATGCATTCAACAAAGTTAATTGATTCAAATTTAAGTCAAATGAAGTCAATCAATGCTAATTGTATCAAATAAAAGTCAAATTAAGTCAAATAAAGCTAATTGAATCAAATAAACTCAAATGCATTCAACAAATCTAATTGAATCAAATAAAACACAAATGCATTCAACAAAGCTAATTCAATCAAATAAAACGCAAATGTATTGAAAAAAGCTAATTGAATCAAATTAAAATAAAATGAAGTCAAACAAAGCTAATTGAATCAAATGAAGTCAAACAAAGTCAAACATAGCTAATAGAATTAACTAAAACTCAAATGCATTCAACAAAGCTAATTGAATCATATTAAACTCAAATGCATTAAACAAAGCTAATTGAATCAAATGAATGTCAAATGAAGTAAAACATTGCGAATTGAATCGAGTGGAACTCAAATGTATTCAACAAAGATAATTGAATCAAATGAAACTCAAATGCATTCAACAAAGCTAATTGGATTAAATGAAACCCAAATGCATTCAACAAAGCTAATTAAATGAAATTCAAGTAAAATAAAGTCAAACAAAGCTAATTAAATTAAATTAAAGTCAATGGAAGTCAAATAAAGCTAATTGAATCAAATGAAACTCAAATGCATTCAACAAAGCTAATTGAATCAAATGAAACTCAAAATGCATTCAACAAAGCTGATTGAATCAAATGAAACTCAAATGCATTCAACAAAGCTAATTGAATCAAATTAAAGTCAAACGAAGTCAAACAAAACTTTATGAATCAAATGAAACTCAAATGCATTCAATAAAGCTAATTGAATCAAATGAGACTCAAATGCATTCAACAAAGCTAATTGTATCAAATGAAAGTCAAACGAAGTCAAACAAAACTTTATGAATCAAATGAAACTCAAATGCATTCAATAAAGCTAATTGAATCAAATGAGACTCAAATGCATTCAACAAAGCTAATTGTATCAAATGAAAGTCAAATGAAGTCAAATAAAGCTAATTGAATCAAATAAAACTCAAATGCATTCAACAAAGCTAATTGAATCAAATGAAATTCAAATGCATTCAACAAAGCTAATTGAATCAAATTAAAGTAAAATGAAATCAAACAAAGCTAATTGACACAAATGAAAGTAAAATGAAGTCAAACAAAGCTAATTGAATCAAGTGAAAGTCAAATTAAGCTAAACATAGCTAATAGAATCAAATGAAACTCAAATGTATTCCACAAAGCTAATTTAGTCAAATGAAATTCAAATGCATTCTACAAAGCTAATTGAATAAAATGAAACTCAAATACATTCAACAAAGCTAATTGTATCAAATGAAAGTCAAATGAAGTCAAACATAGCTAAATGAATCAAATGAAAATCAAATGCATTCAATAGAGCTAATTGAATCAAATGAAACTCAAATGCATTCAACAAAGTTAATTGATTCAAATTTAAGTCAAATGAAGTCAATCAATGCTAATTGTATCAAATGAAAGTCAAATGAAGTCAAATAAAGCTAATTGAATCAAATAAACTCAAATGCATTCAACAAATCTAATTGAATCATATAAAACACAAATGCATTCAACAAAGCAAATTGAATCAAATGAAACGCAAATGTATTCAACAAAGCTAATTGAATCAAATTAAAATAAAATGAAGTCAAACAAAGCTAATTGAATCAAATGAAGTCAAACAAAGTCAAACATAGCTAATAGAATTAACTAAAACTCAAATACATTCAACAAAGATAATTGAATCATATTAAACTCAAATGCATTAAACAAAGCTAATTGAATCAAATGAATGTCAAATGAAGTAAAACATTACGAATTGAATCAAGTGGAACTCAAATGTATTCAACAAAGCTAATTGAATCAAATAAAACTCAAATGCATTCAACAAAGCTAATTGGATCAAATGAAACCCAAATGCATTCAGCAAAGCTAATTAAATGAAATTCAAGTAAAATGAAGTCAAACAAAGCTAATTAAAATAAATTAAAGTCAATGGAAGTCAAATAAAGCTAATTGAATCAAATGAAACTCAAATGCATTCAACAAAGCTAATTGAATCAAATGAAACTCAAATGCATTCAACAAAGCTAATTGAATCAAATGAAATTCAAACATAGCTAATTGAATCAAATGAAACTCAAATGCATTCAACAAAGCTAATTGACTAAAATGAAACTCAAATGCATTGAACAAATCTAATTGTATCAAATGAAATTCAAATGAAGTGAAACATAGCTTAATGAATCAAATGAAAATTAAATGCATTCATTAAAGCTAATTGAATCAAATGAAACTCAAATGCATTGAACAAAGCTAATTGATTCAAATTAAAGTCAAATGAAGTCAATCAAAGCAAATTGTATTAAATGAAAGTCAAATGAAGTCAAATAAAGCTTATTCAATCAAATGAAACTCAAATGCATTCAACAAAGATAATTGAATCATATAAAATTCAAATGCATTCATTAAAGCTAATTGAATCAAAGGAAACTCAAATGCATTCAACAAAGCTAATTGAATAAAATGAAACTCAAATGCATTCAACAAAGCTAATTGAGTCAAATGAAATTCAAACATAGCTAATTGAATCATATGAAACTCAAATGCATTCAACAAAGCTAATTGAATAAAATGAAACTCAAATGCATTCAACAAAGCTAATTGTATCAAATGAAAGTCAAATGAAGTCAAACATAGCTAAATGAATCAAATGAAAATCAAATGCATTCAATAGAGCTAATTGAATCAAATGAAACTCAAATGCATTCAACAAAGTTAATTGATTCAAATTTAAGTCAAATGAAGTCAATCAATGCTAATTGTATCAAATAAAAGTCAAATTAAGTCAAATAAAGCTAATTGAATCAAATAAACTCAAATGCATTCAACAAATCTAATTGAATCAAATAAAACACAAATGCATTCAACAAAGCTAATTCAATCAAATGAAACGCAAATGTATTGAAAAAAGCTAATTGAATCAAATTAAAATAAAATGAAGTCAAACAAAGCTAATTGAATCAAATGAAGTCAAACAAAGTCAAACATAGCTAATAGAATTAACTAAAACTCAAATGCATTCAACAAAGCTAATTGAATCATATTAAACTCAAATGCATTAAACAAAGCTAATTGAATCAAATGAATGTCAAATGAAGTAAAACATTGCGAATTGAATCAGGTGGAACTCAAATGTATTCAACAAAGCTAATTGAATCAAATGAAACTCAAATGCATTCAACAAAGCTAATTGGATTAAATGAAACCCAAATGCATTCAACAAAGCTAATTAAATGAAATTCAAGTAAAATAAAGTCAAACAAAGCTAATTAAAATAAATGAAAGTCAATGGAAGTCAAATAAAGCAAATTGAATCAAATGAAACTCAAATGCATTCAACAAAGCTAATTGAATCAAATGAAACTCAAATGCATTCAACAAAGCTGATTGAATCAAATGAAACTCAAATGCATTCAACAAAGCTAATTGAATCAAATTAAAGTCAAACGAAGTCAAACAAAACTTTATGAATCAAATGAAACTCAAATGCATTCAATAAAGCTAATTGAATCAAATGAGACTCAAATGCATTCAACAAAGCTAATTGTATCAAATGAAAGTCAAATGAAGTCAAATAAAGCTAATTGAATCAAATAAAACTCAAATGCATTCAACAAAGCTAATTGAATCAAATGAAACTCAAATGCATTCAACAAAGCTAATTGAATCAAATTAAAGTAAAATGAAATCAAACAAAGCTAATTGAAACAAATGAAAGTAAAATGAAGTCAAACAAAGCTAATTGAATCAAGTGAGAGTCAAATTAAGCTAAACATAGCTAATAGAATCAAATGAAACTCAAATGTATTCCACAAAGCTAATTTAGTCAAATGAAATTCAAATGCATTCTACAAAGCTAATTGAATCAAATTAAAGTCAAATGAAGTCAAACATTGCTAATTGAATCAAATTAAAGTTAAATGAAGTCAAACAGAGCTAATTGAATCAAATGAAAGTCAAATGAAGTCAATCAAAGCTAATTTTATCAAATGAAAGTCAAATGAAGTCCAATAAAGTTAATTGAATCAAAAGAAACTCAAATTCATTCAACAAAGCTAATTGAATAAAATGAAACTCAAATGCATTCAACAAAGCTAATTAAATCAAATGAAATTCAAACATAGCTAAATGAATAAAATGAAACTCAAATGCATTCAACAAAGCTAATTGAATAAAATGAAACTCAAATGCATTCAACAAAGCTAATTGAATCAAATGAAATTCAAACATAGCTAATTGAATCAAATGAAACTCAAATGCATTCAACAAAGCTAATTGAATCAAATGAAACTCAAATGCATTCAACAAAGCTAATTCAATCAAATGAAACGCAAATGTATTCAAAAAAGCTAATTGAATCAAATTAAAATAAAATGAAGTCAAACAAAGCTAATTGAATCAAATGAAGTCAAACAAAGTCAAACATAGCTAATAGAATTAACTAAAACTCAAATGCATTCAACAAAGCTAATTGAATCATATTAAACTCAAATGCATTAAACAAAGCTAATTGAATCAAATGAATGTCAAATGAAGTAAAACATTGCGAATTGAATCAGGTGGAACTCAAATGTATTCAACAAAGCTAATTGAATCAAATGAAACTCAAATGCATTCAACAAAGCTAATTGGATTAAATGAAACCCAAATGCATTCAACAAAGCTAATTAAATGAAATTCAAGTAAAATAAAGTCAAACAAAGCTAATTAAATTAAATGAATGTCAATGGAAGTCAAATAAAGCTAATTGAATCAAATGAAACTCAAATGCATTCAACAAAGCTAATTGAATCAAATGAAACTCAAAATGCATTCAACAAAGCTGATTGAATCAAATGAAACTCAAATGCATTCAACAAAGCTAATTGAATCAAATTAAAGTCAAACGAAGTCAAACAAAACTTTATGAATCAAATGAAACTCAAATGCATTCAATAAAGCTAATTGAATCAAATGAGACTCAAATGCATTCAACAAAGCTAATTGTATCAAATGAAAGTCAAACGAAGTCAAACAAAACTTTATGAATCAAATGAAACTCAAATGCATTCAATAAAGCTAATTGAATCAAATGAGACTCAAATGCATTCAACAAAGCTAATTGTATCAAATGAAAGTCAAATGAAGTCAAATAAAGCTAATTGAATCAAATAAAACTCAAATGCATTCAACAAAGCTAATTGAATCAAATGAAACTCAAATGCATTCAACAAAGCTAATTGAATCAAATTAAAGTAAAATGAAATCAAACAAAGCTAATTGACTCAAATGAAAGTAAAATGAAGTCAAACAAAGCTAATTGAATCAAGTGAAAGTCAAATTAAGCTTAAACATAGCTAATAGAATCAAATGAAACTCAAATGTATTCCACAAAGCTAATTTAGTCAAATGAAATTCAAATGCATTCTACAAAGCTAATTGAATAATATGAAACTCAAATACATTCAACAAAGCTAATTGTATCAAATGAAAGTCAAATGAAGTCAAACATAGCTAAATGAATCAAATGAAAATCAAATGCATTCAATAGAGCTAATTGAATCAAATGAAACTCAAATGCATTCAACAAAGTTAATTGATTCAAATTTAAGTCAAATGAAGTCAATCAATGCTAATTGTATCAAATAAAAGTCAAATTAAGTCAAATAAAGCTAATTGAATCAAATAAACTCAAATGCATTCAACAAATCTAATTGAATCAAATAAAACACAAATGCATTCAACAAAGCTAATTCAATCAAATAAAACGCAAATGTATTGAAAAAAGCTAATTGAATCAAATTAAAATAAAATGAAGTCAAACAAAGCTAATTGAATCAAATGAAGTCAAACAAAGTCAAACATAGCTAATAGAATTAACTAAAACTCAAATGCATTCAACAAAGCTAATTGAATCATATTAAACTCAAATGCATTAAACAAAGCTAATTGAATCAAATGAATGTCAAATGAAGTAAAACATTGCGAATTGAATCAGGTGGAACTCAAATGTATTCAACAAAGATAATTGAATCAAATGAAACTCAAATGCATTCAACAAAGCTAATTGGATTAAATGAAACCCAAATGCATTCAACAAAGCTAATTAAATGAAATTCAAGTAAAATAAAGTCAAACAAAGCTAATTAAATTAAATTAAAGTCAATGGAAGTCAAATAAAGCTAATTGAATCAAATGAAACTCAAATGCATTCAACAAAGCTAATTGAATCAAATGAAACTCAAAATGCATTCAACAAAGCTGATTGAATCAAATGAAACTCAAATGCATTCAACAAAGCTAATTGAATCAAATTAAAGTCAAACGAAGTCAAACAAAACTTTATGAATCAAATGAAACTCAAATGCATTCAATAAAGCTAATTGAATCAAATGAGACTCAAATGCATTCAACAAAGCTAATTGTATCAAATGAAAGTCAAACGAAGTCAAACAAAACTTTATGAATCAAATGAAACTCAAATGCATTCAATAAAGCTAATTGAATCAAATGAGACTCAAATGCATTCAACAAAGCTAATTGTATCAAATGAAAGTCAAATGAAGTCAAATAAAGCTAATTGAATCAAATAAAACTCAAATGCATTCAACAAAGCTAATTGAATCAAATGAAATTCAAATGCATTCAACAAAGCTAATTGAATCAAATTAAAGTAAAATGAAATCAAACAAAGCTAATTGACATAAATGAAAGTAAAATGAAGTCAAACAAAGCTAATTGAATCAAGTGAAAGTCAAATTAAGCTAAACATAGCTAATAGAATCAAATGAAACTCAAATGTATTCCACAAATCTAATTTAGTCAAATGAAATTCAAATGCATTCTACAAAGCTAATTGAATAAAATGAAACTCAAATACATTCAACAAAGCTAATTGTATCAAATGAAAGTCAAATGAAGTCAAACATAGCTAAATGAATCAAATGAAAATCAAATGCATTCAATAGAGCTAATTGAATCAAATGAAACTCAAATGCATTCAACAAAGTTAATTGATTCAAATTTAAGTCAAATGAAGTCAATCAATGCTAATTGTATCAAATGAAAGTCAAATGAAGTCAAATAAAGCTAATTGAATCAAATAAACTCAAATGCATTCAACAAATCTAATTGAATCATATAAAACACAAATGCATTCAACAAAGCAAATTGAATCAAATGAAACGCAAATGTATTCAACAAAGCTAATTGAATCAAATTAAAATAAAATGAAGTCAAACAAAGCTAATTGAATCAAATGAAGTCAAACAAAGTCAAACATAGCTAATAGAATTAACTAAAACTCAAATGCATTCAACAAAGAAAATTGAATCATATTAAACTCAAATGCATTAAACAAAGCTAATTGAATCAAATGAATGTCAAATGAAGTAAAACATTACGAATTGAATCAAGTGGAACTCAAATGCATTCAACAAAGCTAATTGAATCAAATAAAACTCAAATGCATTCAACAAAGCTAATTGGATCAAATGAAACCCAAATGCATTCAGCAAAGCTAATTAAATGAAATTCAAGTAAAATGAAGTCAAACAAAGCTAATTAAAATAAATTAAAGTCAATGGAAGTCAAATAAAGCTAATTGAATCAAATGAAACTCAAATGCATTCAACAAAGCTAATTGAATCAAATGAAACTCAAATGCATTCAACAAAGCTAATTGAATCAAATGAAATTCAAACATAGCTAATTGAATCAAATGAAACTCAAATGCATTCAACAAAGCTAATTGACTAAAATGAAACTCAAATGCATTCAACAAATCTAATTGTATCAAATGAAATTCAAATGAAGTGAAACATAGCTTAATGAATCAAATGAAAATTAAATGCATTCATTAAAGCTAATTGAATCAAATGAAACTCAAATGCATTGAACAAAGCTAATTGATTCAAATTAAAGTCAAATGAAGTCAATCAAAGCAAATTGTATTAAATGAAAGTCAAATGAAGTCAAATAAAGCTTATTCAATCAAATGAAACTCAAATGCATTCAACAAAGATAATTGAATCATATAAAATTCAAATGCATTCATTAAAGCTAATTGAATCAAAGGAAACTCAAATGCATTCAACAAAGCTAATTGAATAAAATGAAACTCAAATGCATTCAACAAAGCTAATTGAGTCAAATGAAATTCAAACATAGCTAATTGAATCATATGAAACTCAAATGCATTCAACAAAGCTAATTGAATAAAATGAAACTCAAATGCATTCAACAAAGCTAATTGTATCAAATGAAAGTCAAATGAAGTCAAACATAGCTAAATGAATCAAATGAAAATCAAATGCATTCAATAGAGCTAATTGAATCAAATGAAACTCAAATGCATTCAACAAAGTTAATTGATTCAAATTTAAGTCAAATGAAGTCAATCAATGCTAATTGTATCAAATAAAAGTCAAATTAAGTCAAATAAAGCTAATTGAATCAAATAAACTCAAATGCATTCAACAAATCTAATTGAATCAAATAAAACACAAATGCATTCAACAAAGCTAATTCAATCAAATGAAACGCAAATGTATTGAAAAAAGCTAATTGAATCAAATTAAAATAAAATGAAGTCAAACAAAGCTAATTGAATCAAATGAAGTCAAACAAAGTCAAACATAGCTAATAGAATTAACTAAAACTCAAATGCATTCAACAAAGCTAATTGAATCATATTAAACTCAAATGCATTAAACAAAGCTAATTGAATCAAATGAATGTCAAATGAAGTAAAACATTGCGAATTGAATCAAGTGGAACTCAAATGTATTCAACAAAGCTAATTGAATCAAATGAAACTCAAATGCATTCAACAAAGCTAATTGGATTAAATGAAACCCAAATGCATTCAACAAAGCTGATTGAATCAAAAGAAACTCAAATGCATTCAACAAAGCTAATTGAATCAAATTAAAGTCAAACGAAGTCAAACAAAACTTTATGAATCAAATGAAACTCAAATGCATTCAATAAAGCTAATTGAATCTGATGGAGGACCATCTACTATTCTTTCCCTAGTCAAAGATACGAAGCTCATTCACATGGTGGCTGCCACCATTGACGAGGTCCTTGGTAATTCATTGACTAATGTTCTTAGTGATCGAGTTGTTGTTAACTTGGTTGCGTAAGTTCTTGTGTCAAATATTTCATTGCTTTCTAGCTTAATTGTATTTCAATTCATAGATTGAGTCCAGGTTGTCGAGTTGATTGATGTTGATTTACTTGAGTTGTATTTATTTCCCTAAAGCTAAGAGTCATAGAGTTGTTATGATTCTAAGTGTTAGAGTCCTAATAAGGGTATGTCTCTTAGGCGTGCATTGAGTTGTAAGAGTCCTAGATTGTGTAGGAGTCTTGTTGGACGGTTGATTAGAGTTTGTTAGAGGTGTGCTTGGCAAGGGGATATTCCCTTTGACTATGCCGAGTTGTTAGCTACAATGAAGGAGCTAATCCCTCAAGATGTGCGTGATTGATCTCCTTTCAAAATGCCGTTGCAAGTTGAAACAGCAAGGAGTGCAAGGAGGAAGTGGTTCCACATTATAAGGGCATATGCGCCTCATGCTCTTGGACAAGCTCCCACCACTACAGCCATGACTCTACTTGTCCTAAGCTCAACCGAACAAAATGGCGAACATGCTTCACCCATCATTTCCATGATCTCATTGTCAAGGCTCCATGATCGTCGTCCACTAATCCACTACTCCATGATCTACTTAGTGCTTTAATTATTTGATTTATGTAATTATTTTTATTTTAGAAAATCTGGTTGTACTTCGTGTATTTAAGAACGAATTGAATGAATGAAAAGTATCGAAGTTTATAATCAACACATTGTGTGAAATTGAGTTAAGTTCACTTTAAATTCTTAAGATTGGAATTTAGGTAACTTATCCTTTGCTTAATTAGTGTGGCAAGCTAATTTGTGATCTTAGGAAGGTCTATTCATTTAGGGTGGCGTATTGCATCCTTAAGTGTTAGATTCACGCCCAACATTTGGTGTTCATCCACGCTTGGTTGATTCATCAAATTCGTTGCTTCATATGTGTTCCAACTTGATAGTTCGAACATATATCATCTTGGTATCGGAGCCGAGATTATATCCTACCTATTTCGCCCACCATTAAGCCATAAACACAACCTAAACACCATCCCCAATCACCACAAAAACCGTAGCCTAAAAAATTCAACCAAAATCCTTTCTACTCTTCGAAAAACAAGCCATGGAGGAAGGTGATCAACCCCCTAGTGGTTGGCGTGAGACCATGAGACTCTTGGAGGAAGAGCGACGTGAGAGCAATGCTAGAATGGCATTACTCCAAGACCAAGTGAGGCAACTCTCACTTAGACTCACTAGGCAACGAGGAGATGAAGATTCGGATGGTGAGGCAAGTGACATCACTTTGCAACGTAGAAGGAACAACTCTCGCCCTTCTAATGACATTAAGGTCGACATTCCCGACTATGATGGAAGACTAGATGCCGATGAATTTGTGGAATGGATGAGGACCGTTGAAAGGGTCTTCGACTACAAGCTAGTACCCGAAGACAAGAGGGTAAAACTTGTTGCTCTCAAGTTGAGAAAATATGCTTCAACTTGGTGGGCTAGCATTTGTGCTAAAAGAGAACGCGAAGGCAAAGACAAGGTGAGAACTTGGCCTAAAATGAAGAAATTGTTGAAGAAGAAGTTTCTTCCTACTTATCATGTGCAAGAGAACTTTGCACGATTTCATCATCTTCAACAAGGCTCTAAATCGGTTGAGGAGTATGCTAGGGAGTTTGAAGCATACTTAATGAAATGTGACGTACAAGAAGATGAGCCACAAACATTGGTAAGGTTTCTTGGTGGATTAGACCCAAAGATAGCTAATGTAGTAGAGTTGCATCATTACTCTACATTAGAGGAGCTCATAATCCTTGCCCATAAGGTAGACAAGCAGCAAAAATCTAAAGGAAAATCGGAGGCCTCACGCCCCTTTTCCAAATTCCCCACCTATTCTAAGCCAAATCCCACCCCTTCTAAGCCAAATCAAACAACTAAGCCTCCCTATTCCAAACCCCAAACCCCAAACACTTCTAATGCCTCGACCAAAACCGGAAGACGGTGTTATAGATGCCAAGGGCTAGGCCATATAGCCTCGGATTGTCCAAATCAAAGGGTCATAAGCCTTATGGAATATGAAACCTATGAAGGAGATCATGAAGAGGAGGAGGAGGAGGAATTGATGGACGAAAGAGAAGGAGAATTGCTTGGGCCGAGATGAAGGAGAATGCCTTGTAGTAAGAAGAGCTTTGAGTGGCGTCATGGACAAGGATGGCATGCAACAAAGGGAATCCATTTTCCATACTCGTTGCACTATTGGAGGTAAGGTTTGTACTTTAATTATAGATGGAGGCGCTTGTACAAATGTAGCTGCCCAAACTATGGTTGACAAACTAAAGCTAACCACAACACCTCACCCCGCACCTACGTCATTCAATGGCTAAATCAAGGGAAAGGGATACAAGTCACCATGCGTGTCTTGATTAGCTTTAGTATTGGCAACACATATAATGAGGAACTTTGGTGTGATGTAATTCCTATGGATGCATGTCATGTGCTCCTTGGGAGACCTTGGTTGTATGATAGAAGAGTTATTCATGATGGATACAAAAACACTTACTCTTTCATTCAAAACAACAAACGAATCACTCTCACTCCCATACCCTCCCTTCAAAACACCAAACCTCACTCCACAAAAGAAAAATACCACTCTCTTACCACCTTACTCCAAGCATCCCATCATGAGCACGAATCCATTCGAGAGCTATTGCTTAATGAGCCTCCCGATTCAAGCAAAGATGAACCACACCATGATCATCCCCTTCTCAACCCCCTTCTTGAAAACTACCAAGACGTATTTTCACAAAACATACCCCACGGCCTACCCCCCAAAAGAGAAATCCAACACAAAATTGACCTCATTCCTGGAGCCATGTTACCTAACAAACCAGCCTATAGAACCAATCCTAAGGAAACCGAGGAGATTAGGAGACAAGTGGAGGAACTTCTAGCCAAGGGCATGATAAGGGAATCCCTTAGTCCATGTGCTGTCCCCACATTGTTGGTTCCAAAGAAGAATGGTGAATGGAGAATGTGTGTGGATAGTAGGGCCATTAACAAGATTACCATCAAATACCGTTTTCCCATCCCTAGGCTAAACGATTTGTTGGATGATCTAAATGGATCCAAGGTGTTTTCCAAGATTGATTTGCGTAGTGGTTATCACCAAATACGCATATGTGAAGGAGATGAATGGAAGACGGCCTTCAAAACAAAGGAGGGCTTGTATGAATGGCTTGTAATGCCATTTGGATTATCAAATGCACCGAGCACCTTCATGCGCTTGATGAATCAAACTTTGAAGCCGTTTCTTGGCAAGTTTGTGGTGGTATACTTTGATGACATCCTCATTTACAGTGTTTGTGAGAAAGATCACACTGATCACTTACACCAAGTCTTTGAAGTTCTAAGGAAGGAACGCTTATATGGTAACCTTGAGAAGTGCCAATTCTTTTCAAGTCAAGTGGCGTTCTTGGGGTTTATTGTCTCAAGTGAAGGTATTAAGGCTGATGAAAAGAAGGTTGAAGCAATTAGAGATTGGCCTATTCCTACTTCTATTCATGATGTTCGAAGCTTTCATGGATTGGCCTCTTTCTATCGAAGGTTTGTGCGTAATTTTAGTTCAATTATGACTCCTATAACTGAACTAACTAAGCATAAGAAGTTTGAATGGAACTTACAAGCTCAAGTTGCCTTTGATGAGATCAAACGACAACTCACAACTGCTCCCATCTTGGCCCTCCCTAATTTCCAAGAAGTGTTCGAAGTGGAGTGTGATGCTTCGGGTGTAGGTATTGGAGGGGTCCTTTCTCAAAATGGACGGCCAATAGCTTACTATAGTGAGAAGCTCAATGATGCAAAGAGGAAATACTCGACTTATGATAAAGAGTTCTTTGCTTTGGTGCGTGCCTTAGACCATTGGAGACACTACTTAATTGCTAAGGAATTCATTCTTCACTCGGATCATGAAGCTCTTAAGTACATTCAAAGTCAGCAAAAGTTGCAACCTCGCCATGCCAAGTGGGTGGAGTTTCTTCAAACCTTCCACTTTACAATCAAGCATAAGGCCGGAAAAATGAATAAAGGTGCGGATGCTCTCTCAAGAAGGTACTTACTTCTTTCTACTTTAAGTCCTAAAATTGCTGGATTAGAAGTACTTAAAGAATGTTATAAGAATGATCGAGATTTCGGAGAACTTTTTGAAAGATGTCATAACCATGCTATCAAGGAATACTATTTGCTGCAAGGTTTTCTTTTCAAAGGAAATCAATTATGTATTCCTCGTTCTAGCGTGAGAGAATCTCTCATTAAAGAGTTTCATGAAGGTGGATTAGCCGGTCATTTTGGCATAGAGAAGACACTAGCCTTGGTTAGTGAGTATTTTTATTGGCCACGCATGGCTAGAGATGTCGAGTTCATTGTCAAAAGGTGTAGTGTGTGTCAAAAGGCTAAAGGTCGTTTGCTTCCTCAAGGCCTTTATCTGCCATTACCGGTTCCTCAAGCTCCTTGGGAGGATGTAAGCTTGGATTTCATCACTGGATTACCTAGGACTCAACGACAAAAGGATTCAATCATGGTGGTTGTTGATAGATTTTCCAAAATGGCACACTTTGTGGCATGTCATACAACCTATGATGCGGTTCTCATTGCTAATCTCTACTTCAAGGAGATTGTTCGCCTTCATGGAGTGCCTAAATCTATGGTAAGTGACCGAGACTCGAAGTTCTTGAGCCATTTTTGGCTTACACTATGGAAGAAGATGGGTACTAAACTGAAATTTAGTACTTCAAGCCATCCTCAAACCGATGGTCAAACCGAAGTCACCAATAGGACTTTGGGAACTCTTCTTCGTGCCTTAGCCACCAGGAGTCCTAAGCAATGGGAAGATATGCTTCCTCACGCTGAATTCGCTTACAACAGGGTTCCTAGCAAGACCACAAGCCTAAGTCCATTCAATGTCGTCTATGGACAAAATCCGAGCACTCCTATGGACTTAGCACCTTTTCCTACTCCGCAAAAGTATAGTCATGAGGCTGATGTAAGAGTCAAAGAGATCAAGCAACTCCATGCCTATGTACGTGAGAAGATTCTTAAAGCTAATGAGAAGGTGAAGGCCCGAGTTGATAAGAAGCGACGGGATGTTCAATTCCAACCGGGTGAACTTGTGTGGATCCACCTAAGGAAGGAACGTTTTCCTTCCAAGAGGAAATCCAAATTGCATCCTAGAGCTGATGGTCCATTTCCTATCATTAGCAAGGTGAATGACAATGCATATCAAGTTGAGCTTCCGGGAGATTATGGCGTTTCTAGTACGTTCAATGTCGCGGATCTAAGTCCTTACCATGGGGATGATGACGAACTTCCTAGCTTGAGTACAAGCTCTTCCAAAGAAGGGGAGGATGATGGAGGACCATCTACTATTCTTTCCCTAGTCAAAGATACGAAGCTCATTCACATGGTGGCTGCCACCATTGACGAGGTCCTTGGTAATTCATTGACTAATGTTCCTAGTGATCGAGTTGTTGTTAACTTGGTTGCGTAAGTTCTTGTGTCAAATATTTCATTGCTTTCTAGCTTAATTGTATTTCAATTCATAGATTGAGTCCAGCTTGTCGAGTTGATTGATGTTGATTTACTTGAGTTGTATTTATTTCCCTAAAGCTAAGAGTCATAGAGTTGTTATGATTCTAAGTGTTAGAGTCCTAATAAGGGTATGTCTCTTAGGCGTGCATTGAGTTGTAAGAGTCCTAGATTGTGTAGGAGTCTTGTTGGACGGTTGATTAGAGTTTGTTAGAGGTGTGCTTGGCAAGGGGATATTCCCTTTGACTATGCCGAGTTGTTAGCTACAATGAAGGAGCTAATCCCTCAAGATGTGCGTGATTGATCTCCTTTCAAAATGCCGTTGCAAGTTGAAACAAAGAAGGAGTGCAAGGAGGAAGTGGTTCCACATTATAAGGGCATATGCGCCTCATGCTCTTGGACAAGCTCCCACCACTACAGCCATGACTCTACTTGTCCTAAGCTCAACCGAACAAAATGGCGAACATGCTTCACCCATCATTTCCATGATCTCATTGTCAAGGCTCCATGATCGTCGTCCACTAATCCACTACTCCATGATCTACTTAGTGCTTTAATTATTTGATTTATGTAATTATTTTTATTTTAGAAAATCTGGTTGTACTTCGTGTATTTAAGAACGAATTGAATGAATGAAAAGTATCGAAGTTTATAATCAACACATTGTGTGAAATTGAGTTAAGTTCACTTTAAATTCTTAAGATTGGAATTTAGGTAACTTATCCTTTGCTTAATTAGTGTGGCAAGCTAATTTGTGATCTTAGGAAGGTCTATTCATTTAGGGTGGCGTATTGCATCCTTAAGTGTTAGATTCACGCCCAACATTTGGTGTTCATCCACGCTTGGTTGATTCATCAAATTCGTTGCTTCATATGTGTTCCAACTTGATAGTTCGAACATATATCAGAATCAAATGAGACTCAAATGCATTCAACAAAGCTAATTGTATCAAATGAAAGTCAAACGAAGTCAAACAAAACTTTATGAATCAAATGAAACTCAAATGCATTCAATAAAGCTAATTGAATCAAATGAGACTAAAATGCATTCAACAAAGCTAATTGTATCAAATGAAAGTCAAATGAAGTCAAATAAAGCTAATTGAATCAAATAAAACTCAAATGCATTCAACAAAGCTAATTGAATCAAATGAAATTCAAATGCATTCAACAAAGCTAATTGAATCAAATTAAAGTAAAATGAAATCAAACAAAGCTAATTGACACAAATGAAAGTAAAATGAAGTCAAACAAAGTTAATTGAATCAAGTGAAAGTCAAATTAAGCTAAACATAGCTAATAGAATCAAATGAAACTCAAATGTATTCCACAAAGCTAATTTAGTCAAATGAAATTCAAATGCATTCTACAAAGCTAATTGAATAAAATGAAACTCAAATACATTCAACAAAGCTAATTGTATCAAATGAAAGTCAAATGAAGTCAAACATAGCTAAATGAATCAAATGAAAATCAAATGCATTCAATAGAGCTAATTGAATCAAATGAAACTCAAATGCATTCAACAAAGTTAATTGATTCAAATTTAAGTCAAATGAAGTCAATCAATGCTAATTGTATCAAATGAAAGTCAAATGAAGTCAAATAAAGCTAATTGAATCAAATAAACTCAAATGCATTCAACAAATCTAATTGAATCAAATAAAACACAAATGCATTCAACAAAGCAAAATTGAATCAAATGAAACGCAAATGTATTCAACAAAGCTAATTGAATCAAATTAAAATAAAATGAAGTCAAACAAAGCTAATTGAATCAAATGAAGTCAAACAAAGTCAAACATAGCTAATAGAATTAACTAAAACTCAAATACATTCAACAAAGATAATTGAATCATATTAAACTCAAATGCATTAAACAAAGCTAATTGAATCAAATGAATGTCAAATGAAGTAAAACATTGCGAATTGAATCAAGTGGAACTCAAATGTATTCAACAAAGCTAATTGAATCAAATAAAACTCAAATGCATTCAACAAAGCTAATTGGATCAAATGAAACCCAAATGCATTCAACAAAGCTAATTAAATGAAATTCAAGTAAAATGAAGTCAAACAAAGCTAATTAAAATAAATTAAAGTCAATGGAAGTCAAATAAAGCTAATTGAATCAAATGAAACTCAAATGCATTCAACAAAGCTAATTGAATCAAATGAAACTCAAATGCATTCAACAAAGCTAATTGACTATAATGAAACTCAAATGCATTGAACAAATCTAATTGTATCAAATGAAATTCAAATGAAGTGAAACATAGCTTAATGAATCAAATGAAAATTAAATGCATTCATTAAAGCTAATTGAATCAAATGAAACTCAAATGCATTGAACAAAGCTAATTGATTCAAATTAAAGTCAAATGAAGTCAATCAAAGCAAATTGTATTAAATGAAAGTCAAATGAAGTCAAATAAAGCTTATTCAATCAAATGAAACTCAAATGCATTCAACAAAGATAATTGAATCATATAAAATTCAAATGCATTCATTAAAGCTAATTGAATCAAAGGAAACTCAAATGCATTCAACAAAGCTAATTGAATAAAATGAAACTCAAATGCATTCAACAAAGCTAATTGTATCAAATGAAAGTCAAATGAAGTCAAACATAGCTAAATGAATCAAATGAAAATCAAATGCATTCAATAGAGCTAATTGAATCAAATGAAACTCAAATGCATTCAACAAAGTTAATTGATTCAAATTTAAGTCAAATGAAGTCAATCAATGCTAATTGTATCAAATAAAAGTCAAATTAAGTCAAATAAAGCTAATTGAATCAAATAAACTCAAATGCATTCAACAAATCTAATTGAATCAAATAAAACACAAATGCATTCAACAAAGCTAATTCAATCAAATGAAACGCAAATGTATTCAAAAAAGCTAATTGAATCAAATTAAAATAAAATGAAGTCAAACAAAGCTAATTGAATCAAATGAAGTCAAACAAAGTCAAACATAGCTAATAGAATTAACTAAAACTCAAATGCATTCAACAAAGCTAATTGAATCATATTAAACTCAAATGCATTAAACAAAGCTAATTGAATCAAATGAATGTCAAATGAAGTAAAACATTGCGAATTGAATCAGGTGGAACTCAAATGCATTCAACAAAGCTAATTGGATTAAATAAAACCCAAATGCATTCAACAAAGCTAATTAAATGAAATTCAAGTAAAATAAAGTCAAACAAAGCTAATTAAAATAAATGAAAGTCAATGGAAGTCAAATAAAGCTAATTGAATCAAATGAAACTCAAATGCATTCAACAAAGCTAATTGAATCAAATGAAACTCAAATGCATTCAACAAAGCTGATTGAATCAAATGAAACTCAAATGCATTCAACAAAGCTAATTGAATCAAATTAAAGTCAAACGAAGTCAAACAAAACTTTATGAATCAAATGAAACTCAAATGCATTCAATAAAGCTAATTGAATCAAATGAGACTCAAATGCATTCAACAAAGCTAATTGTATCAAATGAAAGTCAAATGAAGTCAAATAAAGCTAATTGAATCAAATAAAACTCAAATGCATTCAACATAGCTAATTGAATCAAATGAAACTCAAATGCATTCAACAAAGCTAATTGAATCAAATTAAAGTAAAATGAAATCAAACAAAGCTAATTGAAACAAATGAAAGTAAAATGAAGTCAAACAAAGCTAATTGAATCAAGTGAGAGTCAAATTAAGCTAAACATAGCTAATAGAATCAAATGAAACTCAAATGTATTCCACAAAGCTAATTTAGTCAAATGAAATTCAAATGCATTCTACAAAGCTAATTGAATCAAATTAAAGTCAAATGAAGTCAAACATTGCTAATTGAATCAAATTAAAGTTAAATGAAGTCAAACCAAGCTAATTGAATCAAATGAAAGTCAAATGAAGTCAATCAAAGCTAATTTTATCAAATGAAAGTCAAATGAAGTCAAATAAAGTTAATTGAATCAAAAGAAACTCAAATTCATTCAACAAAGCTAATTGAATAAAATAAAACTCAAATGCATTCAACAAAGCTAATTAAATCAAATGAAATTCAAACATAGCTAAATGAATAAAATGAAACTCAAATGCATTCAACAAAGCTAATTGAATAAAATGAAACTCAAATGCATTCAACAAAGCTAATTGAATCAAATGAAATTCAAACATAGCTAATTGAATCAAATGAAACTCAAATGCATTCAACAAAGCTAATTGACTAAAATGAAACTCAAATGCATTCAACAAATCTAATTGTATCAAATGAAATTCAAATGAAGTGAAACATAGCTAAATGAATTAAATGAAAATTAAATGCATTCAATAAAGCTAATTGAATCAAATGAAACTCAAATGCATTCAACAAATCTAATTGAATCAAATAAAACACAAATGCATTCAACAAAGCTAATTCAATCAAATGAAACGCAAAATGTATTCAAAAAAGCTAATTGAATCAAATTAAAATAAAATGAAGTCAAACAAAGCTAATTGAATCAAATGAAGTCAAACAAAGTCAAACATAGCTAATAGAATTAACTAAAACTCAAATGCATTCAACAAAGCTAATTGAATCATATTAAACTCAAATGCATTAAACAAAGCTAATTGAATCAAATGAATGTCAAATGAAGTAAAACATTGCGAATTGAATCAGGTGGAACTCAAATGTATTCAACAAAGCTAATTGAATCAAATGAAACTCAAATGCATTCAACAAAGCTAATTGGATTAAATGAAACCCAAATGCATTCAACAAAGCTAATTAAATGAAATTCAAGTAAAATAAAGTCAAACAAAGCTAATTAAATTAAATGAAAGTCAATGGAAGTCAAATAAAGCTAATTGAATCAAATGAAACTCAAATGCATTCAACAAAGCTAATTGAATCAAATGAAACTCAAATGCATTCAACAAAGCTGATTGAATCAAATGAAACTCAAATGCATTCAACAAAGCTAATTGAATCAAATGAAACTCAAACGAAGTCAAACAAAACTTTATGAATCAAATGAAACTCAAATGCATTCAATAAAGCTAATTGAATCAAATGAGACTCAAATGCATTCAACAAAGCTAATTGTATCAAATGAAAGTCAAACGAAGTCAAACAAAACTTTATGAATCAAATGAAACTCAAATGCATTCAATAAAGCTAATTGAATCAAATGAAACTCAAATGCATTCAACAAAGCTAATTGAATCAAATGAAAGTCAAATGAAGTCAAATAAAGCTAATTGAATCAAATGAAACTCAAATGCATTCAACAAAGCTAATTGAATCAAATGAAACTCAAATGCATTCAACAAAGCTAATTGAATCAAATTAAAGTCAAATGAAATCAAACAAAGCTAATTGAATCAAATGAAACTCAAATGCATTCAAACAAAGCTAATTGAATCAAATGAAACTCAAATTAAGCTTAAACAAAGCTAATAGAATCAAATGAAACTCAAATGTATTCAACAAAGCTAATTGAATCAAATGAAACTCAAATGCATTCAACAAAGCTAATTGAATAAAATGAAACTCAAATGCATTCAACAAAGCTAATTGTATCAAATGAAAGTCAAATGAAGTCAAACATAGCTAAATGAATCAAATGAAAATCAAATGCATTCAATAGAGCTAATTGAATCAAATGAAACTCAAATGCATTCAACAAAGTTAATTGATTCAAATTTAAGTCAAATGAAGTCAATCAATGCTAATTGTATCAAATAAAAGTCAAATGAAGTCAAATAAAGCTAATTGAATCAAATAAACTCAAATGCATTCAACAAATCTAATTGAATCAAATAAAACACAAATGCATTCAACAAAGCTAATTCAATCAAATGAAACGCAAATGTATTGAAAAAAAGCTAATTGAATCAAATTAAAATAAAATGAAGTCAAACAAAGCTAATTGAATCAAATGAAGTCAAACAAAGTCAAACATAGCTAATAGAATTAACTAAAACTCAAATGCATTCAACAAAGCTAATTGAATCATATTAAACTCAAATGCATTAAACAAAGCTAATTGAATCAAATGAATGTCAAATGAAGTAAAACATTGCGAATTGAATCAAGTGGAACTCAAATGTATTCAACAAAGCTAATTGAATCAAATGAAACTCAAATGCATTCAACAAAGCTAATTGGATTAAATGAAACCCAAATGCATTCAACAAAGCTAATTAAATGAAATTCAAGTAAAATAAAGTCAAACAAAGCTAATTAAATTAAATGAAAGTCAATGGAAGTCAAATAAAGCTAATTGAATCAAATGAAACTCAAATGCATTCAACAAAGCTAATTGAATCAAATGAAACTCAAAATGCATTCAACAAAGCCGATTGAATCAAATGAAACTCAAATGCATTCAACAAAGCTAATTGAATCAAATTAAAGTCAAACGAAGTCAAACAAAACTTTATGAATCAAATGAAACTCAAATGCATTCAATAAAGCTAATTGAATCAAATGAGACTCAAATGCATTCAACAAAGCTAATTGTATCAAATGAAAGTCAAACGAAGTCAAACAAAACTTTATGAATCAAATGAAACTCAAATGCATTCAATAAAGCTAATTGAATCAAATGAGACTCAAATGCATTCAACAAAGCTAATTGTATCAAATGAAAGTCAAATGAAGTCAAATAAAGCTAATTGAATCAAATAAAACTCAAATGCATTCAACAAAGCTAATTGAATCAAATGAAACTCAAATGCATTCAACAAAGCTAATTGAATCAAATTAAAGTAAAATGAAATCAAACAAAGCTAATTGACACAAATGAAAGTAAAATGAAGTCAAACAAAGCTAATTGAATCAAGTGAAAGTCAAATTAAGCTAAACATAGCTAATAGAATCAAATGAAACTCAAATGTATTCCACAAAGCTAATTTAGTCAAATGAAATTCAAATGCATTCTACAAAGCTAATTGAATAAAATGAAACTCAAATACATTCAACAAAGCTAATTGTATCAAATGAAAGTCAAATGAAGTCAAACATAGCTAAATGAATCAAATGAAAATCAAATGCATTCAATAGAGCTAATTGAATCAAATGAAACTCAAATGCATTCAACAAAGTTAATTGATTCAAATTTAAGTCAAATGAAGTCAATCAATGCTAATTGTATCAAATGAAAGTCAAATGAAGTCAAATAAAGCTAATTGAATCAAATAAACTCAAATGCATTCAACAAATCTAATTGAATCAAATAAAACACAAATGCATTCAACAAAGCAAATTGAATCAAATGAAACGCAAATGTATTCAACAAAGCTAATTGAATCAAATTAAAATAAAATGAAGTCAAACAAAGCTAATTGAATCAAATGAAGTCAAACAAAGTCAAACATAGCTAATAGAATTAACTAAAACTCAAATACATTCAACAAAGATAATTGAATCATATTAAACTCAAATGCATTAAACAAAGCTAATTGAATCAAATGAATGTCAAATGAAGTAAAACATTGCGAATTGAATCAAGTGGAACTCAAATGTATTCAACAAAGCTAATTGAATCAAATAAAACTCAAATGCATTCAACAAAGCTAATTGGATCAAATGAAACCCAAATGCATTCAAGCAAAGCTAATTAAATGAAATTCAAGTAAAATGAAGTCAAACAAAGCTAATTAAAATAAATGAAAGTCAATGGAAGTCAAATAAAGCTAATTGAATCAAATGAAACTCAAATGCATTCAACAAAGCTAATTGAATCAAATGAAACTCAAATGCATTCAACAAAGCTAATTGAATCAAATGAAATTCAAACATAGCTAATTGAATCAAATGAAACTCAAATGCATTCAACAAAGCTAATTGACTAAAATGAAACTCAAATGCATTGAACAAATCTAATTGTATCAAATGAAATTCAAATGAAGTGAAACATAGCTTAATGAATCAAATGAAAATTAAATGCATTCATTAAAGCTAATTGAATCAAATGAAACTCAAATGCATTCAACAAAGCTAATTGATTCAAATTAAAGTCAAATGAAGTCAATCAAAGCAAATTGTATTAAATGAAAGTCAAATGAAGTCAAATAAAGCTTATTCAATCAAATGAAACTCAAATGCATTCAACAAAGATAATTGAATCATATAAAATTCAAATGCATTCATTAAAGCTAATTGAATCAAAGGAAACTCAAATGCATTCAACAAAGCTAATTGAATAAAATGAAACTCAAATGCATTCAACAAAGCTAATTGAGTCAAATGAAATTCAAACATAGCTAATTGAATCATATGAAACTCAAATGCATTCAACAAAGCTAATTGAATAAAATGAAACTCAAATGCATTCAACAAAGCTAATTGTATCAAATGAAAGTCAAATGAAGTCAAACATAGCTAAATGAATCAAATGAAAATCAAATGCATTCAATAGAGCTAATTGAATCAAATGAAACTCAAATGCATTCAACAAAGTTAATTGATTCAAATTTAAGTCAAATGAAGTCAATCAATGCTAATTGTATCAAATAAAAGTCAAATTAAGTCAAATAAAGCTAATTGAATCAAATAAACTCAAATGCATTCAACAAATCTAATTGAATCAAATAAAACACAAATGCATTCAACAAAGCTAATTCAATCAAATGAAACGCAAATGTATTGAAAAAAGCTAATTGAATCAAATTAAAATAAAATGAAGTCAAACAAAGCTAATTGAATCAAATGAAGTCAAACAAAGTCAAACATAGCTAATAGAATTAACTAAAACTCAAATGCATTCAACAAAGCTAATTGAATCATATTAAACTCAAATGCATTAAACAAAGCTAATTGAATCAAATGAATGTCAAATGAAGTAAAACATTGCGAATTGAATCAAGTGGAACTCAAATGTATTCAACAAAGCTAATTGAATCAAATGAAACTCAAATGCATTCAACAAAGCTAATTGGATTAAATGAAACCCAAATGCATTCAACAAAGCTAATTAAATGAAATTCAAGTAAAATAAAGTCAAACAAAGCTAATTAAAATAAATGAAAGTCAATGGAAGTCAAATAAAGCTAATTGAATCAAATGAAACTCAAATGCATTCAACAAAGCTAATTGAATCAAATGAAACTCAAATGCATTCAACAAAGCCGATTGAATCAAATGAAACTCAAATGCATTCAACAAAGCTAATTGAATCAAATTAAAGTCAAACGAAGTCAAACAAAACTTTATGAATCAAATGAAACTCAAATGCATTCAATAAAGCTAATTGAATCAAATGAGACTCAAATGCATTCAACAAAGCTAATTGTATCAAATGAAAGTCAAATGAAGTCAAATAAAGCTAATTGAATCAAATAAAACTCAAATGCATTCAACAAAGCTAATTGAATCAAATGAAACTCAAATGCATTCAACAAAGCTAATTGAATCAAATTAAAGTAAAATGAAATCAAACAAAGCTAATTGAAACAAATGAAAGTAAAATGAAGTCAAACAAAGCTAATTGAATCAAGTGAAAGTCAAATTAAGCTAAACATAGCTAATAGAATCAAATGAAACTCAAATGTATTCCACAAAGCTAATTTAGTCAAATGAAATTCAAATGCATTCTACAAAGCTAATTGAATCAAATTAAAGTCAAATGAAGTCAAACATTGCTAATTGAATCAAATTAAAGTTAAATGAAGTCAAACCGAAGCTAATTGAATCAAATGAAAGTCAAATGAAGTCAATCAAAGCTAATTTTATCAAATGAAAGTCAAATGAAGTCAAATAAAGTTAATTGAATCAAAAGAAACTCAAATTCATTCAACAAAGCTAATTGAATAAAATGAAACTCAAATGCATTCAACAAAGCTAATTAAATCAAATGAAATTCAAACATAGCTAAATGAATAAAATGAAACTCAAATGCATTCAACAAAGCTAATTGAATAAAATGAAACTCAAATGCATTCAACAAAGCTAATTGAATCAAATGAAATTCAAACATAGCTAATTGAATCAAATGAAACTCAAATGCATTCAACAAAGCTAATTGACTAAAATGAAACTCAAATGCATTCAACAAAGCTAATTCAATCAAATGAAACGCAAATGTATTCAAAAAAGCTAATTGAATCAAATTAAAATAAAATGAAGTCAAACAAAGCTAATTGAATCAAATGAAGTCAAACAAAGTCAAACATAGCTAATAGAATTAACTAAAACTCAAATGCATTCAACAAAGCTAATTGAATCATATTAAACTCAAATGCATTAAACAAAGCTAATTGAATCAAATGAATGTCAAATGAAGTAAAACATTGCGAATTGAATCGGGTGGAACTCAAATGTATTCAACAAAGCTAATTGAATCAAATGAAACTCAAATGCATTCAACAAAGCTAATTGGATTAAATGAAACCCAAATGCATTCAACAAAGCTAATTAAATGAAATTCAAGTAAAATAAAGTCAAACAAAGCTAATTAAATTAAATGAAAGTCAATGGAAGTCAAATAAAGCTAATTGAATCAAATGAAACTCAAATGCATTCAACAAAGCTAATTGAATCAAATGAAACTCAAAATGCATTCAACAAAGCTGATTGAATCAAATGAAACTCAAATGCATTCAACAAAGCTAATTGAATCAAATTAAAGTCAAACGAAGTCAAACAAAACTTTATGAATCAAATGAAACTCAAATGCATTCAATAAAGCTAATTGAATCAAATGAGACTCAAATGCATTCAACAAAGCTAATTGTATCAAATGAAAGTCAAACGAAGTCAAACAAAACTTTATGAATCAAATGAAACTCAAATGCATTCAATAAAGCTAATTGAATCAAATGAGACTCAAATGCATTCAACAAAGCTAATTGTATCAAATGAAAGTCAAATGAAGTCAAATAAAGCTAATTGAATCAAATAAAACTCAAATGCATTCAACAAAGCTAATTGAATCAAATGAAACTCAAATGCATTCAACAAAGCTAATTGAATCAAATTAAAGTAAAATGAAATCAAACAAAGCTAATTGACACAAATGAAAGTAAAATGAAGTCAAACAAAGCTAATTGAATCAAGTGAAAGTCAAATTAAGCTAAACATAGCTAATAGAATCAAATGAAACTCAAATGTATTCCACAAAGCTAATTTAGTCAAATGAAATTCAAATGCATTCTACAAAGCTAATTGAATAAAATGAAACTCAAATACATTCAACAAAGCTAATTGTATCAAATGAAAGTCAAATGAAGTCAAACATAGCTAAATGAATCAAATGAAAATCAAATGCATTCAATAGAGCTAATTGAATCAAATGAAACTCAAATGCATTCAACAAAGTTAATTGATTCAAATTTAAGTCAAATGAAGTCAATCAATGCTAATTGTATCAAATGAAAGTCAAATGAAGTCAAATAAAGCTAATTGAATCATATAAACTCAAATGCATTCAACAAATCTAATTGAATCAAATAAAACACAAATGCATTCAACAAAGCTAATTGAATCAAATGAAACGCAAATGTATTGCAACAAAGCTAATTGAATCAAATTAAAATAAAATGAAGTCAAACAAAGCTAATTGAATCAAATGAAGTCAAACAAAGTCAAACATAGCTAATAGAATCAACTAAAACTCAAATGCATTCAACAAAGCTAATTGAATCATATTAAACTCAAATGCATTAAACAAAGCTAATTGAATCAAATGAATGTCAAATGAAGTAAAACATTGCGAATTGAATCAAGTGGAACTCAAATGTATTCAACAAAGCTAATTGAATCAAATGAAACCCAAATGCATTCAACAAAGCTAATTGAATCAAATGAAACTCAAATGCATTCAACAAAGCTAATTAAATGAAATTCAAGTAAAATAAAGTCAAACAAAGCTAATTAAAATAAATGAAAGTCAATGGAAGTCAAATAAAGCTAATTGAATCAAATGAAACTCAAATGCATTCAACAAAGCTAATTGAATCAAATGAAACTCAAATGCATTCAACAAAGCTAATTGAATCAAATGAAATTCAAACATAGCTAATTGAATCAAATGAAACTCAAATGCATTCAACAAAGCTAATTGACTAAAATGAAACTCAAATGCATTGAACAAATCTAATTGTATCAAATGAAATTCAAATGAAGTGAAACATAGCTTAATGAATCAAATGAAAATTAAATGCATTCATTAAAGCTAATTGAATCAAATGAAACTCAAATGCATTCAACAAAGCTAATTGATTCAAATTAAAGTCAAATGAAGTCAATCAAAGCAAATTGTATTAAATGAAAGTCAAATGAAGTCAAATAAAGCTTATTCAATCAAATGAAACTCAAATGCATTCAACAAAGATAATTGAATCATATAAAATTCAAATGCATTCATTAAAGCTAATTGAATCAAAGGAAACTCAAATGCATTCAACAAAGCTAATTGAATAAAATGAAACTCAAATGCATTCAACAAAGCTAATTGAGTCAAATGAAATTCAAACATAGCTAATTGAATCATATGAAACTCAAATGCATTCAACAAAGCTAATTGAATAAAATGAAACTCAAATGCATTCAACAAAGCTAATTGTATCAAATGAAAGTCAAATGAAGTCAAACATAGCTAAATGAATCAAATGAAAATCAAATGCATTCAATAGAGCTAATTGAATCAAATGAAACTCAAATGCATTCAACAAAGTTAATTGATTCAAATTTAAGTCAAATGAAGTCAATCAATGCTAATTGTATCAAATAAAAGTCAAATTAAGTCAAATAAAGCTAATTGAATCAAATAAACTCAAATGCATTCAACAAATCTAATTGAATCAAATAAAACACAAATGCATTCAACAAAGCTAATTCAATCAAATGAAACGCAAATGTATTGAAAAAAGCTAATTGAATCAAATTAAAATAAAATGAAGTCAAACAAAGCTAATTGAATCAAATGAAGTCAAACAAAGTCAAACATAGCTAATAGAATTAACTAAAACTCAAATGCATTCAACAAAGCTAATTGAATCATATTAAACTCAAATGCATTAAACAAAGCTAATTGAATCAAATGAATGTCAAATGAAGTAAAACATTGCGAATTGAATCAGGTGGAACTCAAATGTATTCAACAAAGCTAATTGAATCAAATGAAACTCAAATGCATTCAACAAAGCTAATTGGATTAAATGAAACTCAAATGCATTCAACAAAGCTAATTAAATCAAAATAAACTCAAATGCATTCAAACAAAGCTAATTAAAATAAATGAAAGTCAATCGAAGTCAAACAAAAGCTTTTATGAATCAAATGAAACTCAAATGCATTCAACAAAGCTAATTGAATCAAATGAAACTCAAATGCATTCAACAAAGCTAATTGAATCAAATTAAAGTCAAACGAAGTCAAACAAAACTTTATGAATCAAATGAAACTCAAATGCATTCAATAAAGCTAATTGAATCAAATGAGACTCAAATGCATTCAACAAAGCTAATTTTATCAAATGAAAGTCAAATGAAGTCAAATAAAGCTAATTGAATCAAATAAAACTCAAATGCATTCAACAAAGCTAATTGAATCAAATGAAACTTCAAATGCATTCAACAAAGCTAATTGAATCAAATTAAAGTTAAAATGAAATCAAACAAAGCTAATTGAAACAAATGAAAGTAAAATGAAGTCAAACAAAGCTAATTGAATCAAGTGAAAGTCAAATTAAGCTAAACATAGCTAATAGAATCAAATGAAACTCAAATGTATTCCACAAAGCTAATTTAGTCAAATGAAATTCAAATGCATTCTACAAAGCTAATTGAATAAAATGAAACTCAAATACATTCAACAAAGCTAATTGTATCAAATGAAAGTCAAATGAAGTCAAACATAGCTAAATGAATCAAATGAAAATCAAATGCATTCAATAGAGCTAATTGAATCAAATGAAACTCAAATGCATTCAACAAAGTTAATTGATTCAAATTTAAGTCAAATGAAGTCAATCAATGCTAATTGTATCAAATGAAAGTCAAATGAAGTCAAATAAAGCTAATTGAATCAAATGAAACTCAAATGCATTCAACAAATCTAATTGAATCAAATAAAACACAAATGCATTCAACAAAGCTAATTGAATCAAATGAAACGCAAATGTATTCAACAAAGCTAATTGAATCAAATTAAAATAAAATGAAGTCAAACAAAGCTAATTGAATTAAATGAAAGTCAAACAAAGTCAAACATAGCTAATATAATCAACTAAAACTCAAATGCATTCAACAAAGCTAATTGAATCAAATTAAACTCAAATGCATTAAACAAAGCTAATTGAATCAAATGAATGTCAAATGAAGTAAAACATTGCTAATTGAATCAAGTGGAACTCAAATGTATTCAACAAAGCTAATTGAATCAAATGAAACTCAAATGCATTCAACAAAGCTAATTGGATCAAATGAAACCCAAATGCATTCAACAAAGCTAATTAAATGAAATTCAAGTAAAATGAAGTCAAACAAAGCTAATTAAATTAAATGAAAGTCAAATGAAGTCAAATAAAGCTAATTGAATCAAATGAAACTCAAATGCATTCAACAAAGCTAATTGAATCAAATGAAACTCAAATGCATTCAACAAAGCTAATTGAATCAAATGAAACTCAAATGCATTCAACAAAGCTAATTGAATCAAATGAAAGTCAAATGAAGTAAAACATAGCTAATTGAATCAAATGAAACTCAAATGCATTCAACAAAGCTAATTGAATCAAATGAAACTCAAATGCATTCAACAAAGCTAATTGAATCAAATGAAACTCAAATGCATTCAACAAAGCTAATTGAATCAAATGAAAGTCAAATGAAGTCAAACAAAGCTAATTGAATCAAATGAAACTCAAATGCATTCAACAAAGCTAATTGAATCAAATGAAACTCAAATGCATTCAACAAAGCTAATTGAATCAAATGAAACTCAAATGCATTCAAACAAAGCTAATTGAATCAAATGAAACTCAAATGCATTCAACAAAGCTAATTGAATCAAATGAAAGTCAAATGCATTCAAACAAAGCTAATTGAATCAAATGAAACTCAAATGCATTCAACAAAGCTAATTGAATCAAATGAAACTCAAATGCATTCAACAAAGCTAATTGAATCAAATGAAACTCAAATGCATTCAACAAAGCTAATTGAATCAAATGAAACTCAAATGAAGTCAAACAAAGCTAATTGAATCAAATGAAACTCAAATGCATTCAACAAAGCTAATTGAATCAAATGAAACTCAAATGCATTCAACAAAGCTAATTGAATCAAATGAAAGTTGAATGCATTCAACAAAGCTAATTGAATCAAATGAAACTCAAATGCATTCAAACAAAGCTAATTGAATCAAATGAAACTCAAATGCATTCAACAAAGCTAATTGAATCAAATAAAACTCAAATGCATTCAACAAAGCTAATTGAATCAAATGAAACTCAAATGTATTCAACAAAGCTAATTGAATCAAATGAAACTCAAATGAAGTCAAACAAAGCTAATTGAATCAAATGAACTCAAATACAGTCAAACAAAGCTAATTGAATCAAATGAAACTCAAATGCATTCAACAAAGCTAATTGAATCAAATTAAACTCAAATGCATTCAAACAAAGCTAATTGAATCAAATGAATGTCAAATGAAGTCAAAACAAAGCTAATTGAATCAAATGGAACTCAAATGTATTCAACAAAGCTAATTGAATCAAATAAAACTCAAATCCATTCAACAAAGCTAATTGAATCAAATGAAACTCAAATGCATTCAACAAAGCTAATTAAATCAAATTAAAGTAAAATGAAGTCAAACAAAGCTAATTAAATCAAATGAAAGTCAAATGGAAGTCAAACAAAGCTAATTGAATCAAATGAAACTCAAATGCATTCAACAAAGCTAATTGAATCAAATGAAACTCAAATGCATTCAAACAAAGCTAATTGAATCAAATGAAATTCAAATGCATTCAACAAAGCTAATTGAATCAAATGAAACTCAAATGCATTCAACAAAGCTAATTGAATCAAATGAAACTCAAATGCATTCAAACAAAGCTAATTGAATCAAATGAAATTCAAATGAAGTCAAACAAAGCTAATTGAATCAAATGAAACTCAAATGCATTCAATAAAGCTAATTGAATCAAATGAAACTCAAATGCATTCAACAAAGCTAATTGAATCAAATGAAAGTCAAATGAAGTCAACAAAGCTAATTGAATCAAATGAAAGTCAAATGAAGTCAAATAAAGCTAATTGAATCAAATGAAACTCAAATGCATTCAACAAAGCTAATTGAATCAAATGAAATTCAAATGCATTCAACAAAGCTAATTGAATCAAATGAAACTCAAATGCATTCAAAAAAGCTAATTGAATCAAATGAAACTCAAATGCATTCAACAAAGCTAATTGAATAAAATAAAACTCAAATGCATTCAACAAAGCTAATTGAATCAAATGAAATTCAAACATAGCTAAATAAATCAAATGAAACTCAAATGCATTCATCAAACTAATTGAATAAAATGAAACTCAAATGCATTCAACAAAGCTAATTGAATCAAATGAAAGTCAAATGAGTCAAACATAGCTAATTGAATCAAATGAAACTCAAATGCATTCAACAAAGCTAATTGAATCAAATGAAACTCAAATGCATTCAACAAAGCTAATTGAATCAAATGAAAGTCAAATGAAGTCAAGCAAAGCTAATTGAATCAAATGAAACTCAAATGCATTCAACAAAGCTAATTGAATCAAATGAAACTCAAATGCATTCAACAAATCTAATTGAATCAAATAAAACACAAATGCATTCAACAAAGCTAATTCAATCAAATGAAACGCAAATGTATTCAAAAAAGCTAATTGAATCAAATTAAAATAAAATGAAGTCAAACAAAGCTAATTGAATCAAATGAAGTCAAACAAAGTCAAACATAGCTAATAGAATCAAATGAAACTCAAATGCATTCAACAAAGCTAATTGAATCAAATGAAACTCAAATGCATTAAACAAAGCTAATTGAATCAAATGAATGTCAAATGAAGTAAAACATTGCGAATTGAATCAAGTGGAACTCAAATGTATTCAACAAAGCTAATTGAATCAAATGAAACTCAAATGCATTCAACAAAGCTAATTGGATCAAATGAAACCCAAATGCATTCAGCAAAGCTAATTAAATGAAATTCAAGTAAAATGAAGTCAAACAAAGCTAATTAAATTAAATGAAAGTCAATGGAAGTCAAATAAAGCTAATTGAATCAAATGAAACTCAAATGCATTCAACAAAGCTAATTGAATCAAATGAAACTCAAATGCATTCAACAAAGCTGATTGAATCAAATGAAACTCAAAATGCATTCAACAAAGCTAATTGAATCAAATGAAAGTCAAACGAAGTCAAACAAAACTTTATGAATCAAATGAAACTCAAATGCATTCAATAAAGCTAATTGAATCAAATGAGACTCAAATGCATTCAACAAAGCTAATTGTATCAAATGAAAGTCAAATGAAGTCAAACAAAGCTTTTTGAATCAAATGAAACTCAAATGCATTCAATAAAGCTAATTGAATCAAATGAAACTCAAATGCATTCAACAAAGCTAATTGTATCAAATTGAAAGTCAAATGAAGTCAAATAAAGCTAATTGAATCAAATAAAACTCAAATGCATTCAACAAAGCTAATTAAATCAAATGAAACTCAAATGCATTCAACAAAGCTAATTGAATCAAATTAAAGTCAAATGAAATCAAACAAAGCTAATTGACTCAAATGAAAGTAAAATGAAGTCAAACAAAGCTAATTGAATCAAGTGAAAGTCAAATTAAGCCAAACAAAGCTAATAGAATCAAATGAAACTCAAATGTATTCCACAAAGCTAATTTAGTCAAATGAAATTCAAATGCATTCTACAAAGCTAATTGAATAATATGAAACTCAAATACATTCAACAAAGCTAATTGTATCAAATGAAAGTCAAATGAAGTCAAACATAGCTAAATGAATCAAATGAAAATCAAATGCATTCAATAGAGCTAATTGAATCAAATGAAACTCAAATGCATTCAACAAAGCTAGTTGAATCAAATTCAAGTCAAATAAAGTCAATCAAAACTAATTGTATCAAATGAAAGTCAAATGAAGTCAAATAAAGCTAATTGAATCAAATTAAACTCAAATGCATTCAACAAATCTAATTGAATCAAATAAAACACAAATGCATTCAACAAAGCTAATTGAATCAAATGAAACGCAAATGTATTCAACAAAGCTAATTGAATCAAATTAAAATAAAATGAAGTCAAACAAAGCTAATTGAATCAAATGAAGTCAAACAAAGTCAAACATAGCTAATAGAATTAACTAAAACTCAAATGCATTCAACAAAGCTAATTGAATCATATTAAACTCAAATGCATTAAACAAAGCTAATTGAATCAAATGAATGTCAAATGAAGTAAAACATTGCGAATTGAATCAAGTGGAACTCAAATGTATTCAACAAAGCTAATTGAATCAAATGAAACTCAAATGCATTCAACAAAGCTAATTGAATCAAATGAAACTCAAATGCATTCAACAAAGCTAATTAAATGAAATTCAAGTAAAATAAAGTCAAACAAAGCTAATTAAATTAAATGAAAGTCAATGGAAGTCAAATAAAGCTAATTGAATCAAATGAAACTCAAATGCATTCAACAAAGCTAATTGAATCAAATGAAACTCAAATGCATTCAACAAAGCTGATTGAATCAAATGAAACTCAAATGCATTCAACAAAGCTAATTAAATCAAATTAAAGTCAAACTAAGTCAAACAAAACTTTATGATCATCAAATGAAACTCAAATGCATTCAATAAAGCTAATTGAATCAAATGAGACTCAAATGCATTCAACAAAGCTAATTGTATCAAATGCAAGTCAAATGAAGTCAAACAAAGCTTATTGAATCAAATGAAACTCAAATGCATTCAACAAAGCTAATTGAATCAAATGAAACTCAAATGCATTCAACAAAGCTAATTGAATCAAATGAAAGTCAAATGAAGTCAAATAAAGCTAATTGAATCAAATAAAACTCAAATGCATTCAACAAAGCTAATTGAATCAAATGAAACTCAAATGCATTCAACAAAGCTAATTGAATCAAATTAAAGTCAAATGAAGTCAAACAAAGCTAATTGAATCAAATGAAACCTCAAATGAATTCAAACAAAGCTAATTGAATCAAATGAAAGTCAAATGCATCAACAAAGCTAATTGAATCAAATGAAACTCAAATGCATTCAACTAAAGCTAATTTAATCAAATGAAATTCAAATGCATTCAACAAAGCTAATTGAATAAAATGAAACTCAAATGCATTCAACAAAGCTAATTGTATCAAATGAAAGTCAAATGAAGTCAAACATAGCTAATTGAATCAAATGAAACTCAAATGCATTCAATAGAGCTAATTGAATCAAATGAAACTCAAATGCATTCAACAAAGTTAATTGAATCAAATTTAAGTCAAATGAAGTCAACAAAGCTAATTGAATCAAATGAAAGTCAAATGCAGTCAAACAAAGCTAATTGAATCAAATGAAACTCAAATGCATTCAACAAAGCTAATTGAATCAAATAAAACACAAATGCATTCAACAAAGCAAATTGAATCAAATGAAACGCAAATGTATTCAACAAAGCTAATTGAATCAAATTAAAATAAAATGAAGTCAAACAAAGCTAATTGAATCAAATGAAGTCAAACAAAGTCAAACATAGCTAATTGAATTAACTAAAACTCAAAATGCATTCAACAAAGCTAATTGAATCATATTAAACTCAAATGCATTAAACAAAGCTAATTGAATCAAATGAATGTCAAATGAAGTAAAACATTGCTAATTGAATCAAGTGGAACTCAAATGTATTCAACAAAGCTAATTGAATCAAATGAAACTCAAATGCATTCAACAAAGCTAATTGGATCAAATGAAACCCAAATGCATTCAACGAAAGCTAATTAAATGAAATTCAAGTAAAATGAAGTCAAACAAAGCTAATTAAATTAAATGAAAGTCAAAGGAAGTCAAATAAAGCTAATTGAATCAAATGAAACTCAAATGCATTCAACAAAGCTAATTGAATCAAATGAAACTCAAATGCATTCAACAAAGCTAATTGAATCAAATGAAACTCAAATGCATTCAACAAAGCTAATTGAATCAAATGAAACTCAAATGCATTCAACAAAGCTAATTGACTCAAATGAAACTCAAATGCATTCAACAAAGCTAATTGTATCAAATGAAACTCAAATGAAGTGCAACAAAGCTAATTGAATCAAATGAAACTCAAATGCATTCAATAAAGCTAATTGAATCAAATGAAACTCAAATGCATTGAACAAAGCTAATTGAATCAAATTAAAGTCAAATGAAGTCAAACAAAGCTAATTGTATTAAATGAAAGTCAAATGAAGTCAAATCAAAGCTAATTGAATCAAATGAAACTCAAATGCATTCAACAAAGCTAATTGAATCAAATAAAATTCAAATGCATTCATTAAAGCTAATTGAATCAAAGGAAACTCAAATGCATTCAACAAAGCTAATTGAATAAAATGAAACTCAAATGCATTCAACAAAGCTAATTGAGTCAAATGAAATTCAAAGCATTATAAAGCTAATTGAATCAAATGAAACTCAAATGCATTCAACAAAGCTAATTGAATAAAATGAAACTCAAATGCATTCAACAAAGCTAATTGTATCAAATGAAAGTCAAATGAAGTCAAACAAAGCTAAATGAATCAAATGAAAATCAAATGCATTCAATAGAGCTAATTGAATCAAATGAAACTCAAATGCATTCAACAAAGCTAATTGAATCAAATAAAACTCAAATGCATTCAATCAAAGCTAATTGTATCAAATGAAAGTCAAATGAAGTCAAATAAAGCTAATTGAATCAAATGAAACTCAAATGCATTCAACAAATCTAATTGAATCAAATGAAACACAAATGCATTCAACAAAAGCTAATTGAATCAAATGAAACTCAAATGTATTCAACAAAGCTAATTGAATCAAATTAAAATAAAATGAAGTCAAACAAAGCTAATTGAATCAAATGAAACTCAAATGCATTCAAACATAGCTAATTGAATTAACTAAAACTCAAATGCATTCAACAAAGCTAATTGAATCAAATTAAACTCAAATGCATTAAACAAAGCTAATTGAATCAAATGAAAGTCAAATGAAGGTCGAACAAAGCTAATTGAATCAAATGGAACTCAAATGTATTCAACAAAGCTAATTGAATCAAATGAAACTCAAATGCATTCAACAAAGCTAATTGGATCAAATGAAACCCAAATGCATTCAACAAAGCTAATTAAATCAAATTAAAGTAAAATGAAGTCAAACAAAGCTAATTAAATCAAATGAAAGTCAAATGAAGTCAAACAAAGCTAATTGAATCAAATGAAACTCAAATGCATTCAACAAAGCTAATTGAATCAAATGAAACTCAAATGCATTCAACAAAGCTAATTGAATCAAATGAAACTCAAATGCATTCAACAAAGCTAATTGAATCAAATGAAAGTCAAACGAGTCAAACAAAAGCTTATTGAATCAAATGAAACTCAAATGCATTCAATAAAGCTAATTGAATCAAATGAAACTCAAATGCATTCAACAAAGCTAATTGTATCAAATGAAAGTCAAATGAAGTCAAATAAAGCTAATTGAATCAAATGAAACTCAAATGCATTCAACAAAGCTAATTGAATCAAATGAAACTCAAATGCATTCAACAAAGCTAATTGAATCAAATTAAAGTCAAATGAAATCAAACAAAGCTAATTAAATCAAATGAAAGTAAAATGAAGTCAACAAAGCTAATTGAATCAAATGAAACTCAAATTAGCTCAACAAAGCTAATAGAATCAAATGAAACTCAAATGTATTCCACAAAGCTAATTTAGTCAAATGAAATTCAAATGCATTCTACAAAGCTAATTGAATCAAATGAAACTTCAAATGCATTCAAACATTGCTAATTGAATCAAATGAAAGTCAAATGAAGTCAAAACAAAGCTAATTGAATCAAATGAAAGTCAAATGCATTCAATCAAAGCTAATTTTATCAAATGAAACTCAAATGCAGTCAATAAAGTTAATTGAATCAAATGAAACTCAAATGCATTCAACAAAGCTAATTGAATCAAATGAAACTCAAATGCATTCAACAAAGCTAATTAAATCAAATGAAATTCAAACATAGCTAAATGAATAAAATGAAACTCAATGCATTCAACAAAGCTAATTGAATAAAATGAAACTCAAATGCATTCAACAAAGCTAATTGAATCAAATGAAATTCAAACATAACTAATTGAATCAAATGAAACTCAAATGCATTCAACAAAGCTAATTGAATCAAATGAAACTCAAATGCATTCAACAAAGCTAATTCAATCAAATGAAACGCAAATGTATTCAAAAAGCTAATTGAATCAAATTAAAATAAAATGAAGTCAAACAAAGCTAATTGAATCAAATGAAAGTCAAACAAAGTCAAACATAGCTAATTGAATCAACTAAAACTCAAATGCATTCAACAAAGCTAATTGAATCATATTAAACTCAAATGCATTAAACAAAGCTAATTGAATCAAATGAATGTCAAATGAAGTACGAAACAAAGCTAATTGAATCAAATGGAACGTAAATGTATTCAACAAAGCTAATTGAATCAAATGAAACTCAAATGCATTCAACAAAGCTAATTGGATTAAATGAAACCCAAATGCATTCAACAAAGCTAATTGAATGCAAATTCAAGTAAAATAAAGTCAAACAAAGCTAATTAAATTAAATGAAAGTCAATGGAAGTCAAATAAAGCTAATTGAATCAAAATGAAACTCAAATGCATTCAACAAAGCTAATTGAATCAAATGAAACTCAAAATGCATTCAACAAAGCTGATTGAATCAAATGAAACTCAAATGCATTCAACAAAGCTAATTGAATCAAATTAAAGTCAAATGAAGTCAAACAAAACTTTATGAATCAAATGAAACTCAAATGCATTCAATAAAGCTAATTGAATCAAAATGAGACTCAAATGCATTCAACAAAGCTAATTGTATCAAATGAAAGTCAAATGAAGTCAAACAAAACTTTATGAATCAAATGAAACTCAAATGCATTCAATAAAGCTAATTGAATCAAATGAGACTCGAAATGCATTCAACAAAGCTAATTGTATCAAATGAAAGTCAAATGAAGTCAAATTAAAGCTAATTGAATCAAATAAAACTCAAATGCATTCAACAAAGCTAATTGAATCAAATGAAACTCAAATGCATTCAACAAAGCTAATTGAATCAAATTAAAGTCAAATGAAATCAAACAAAGCTAATTGACTAAAATGAAAGTAAAATGAAGTCAAACAAAGCTAATTGAATCAAGTGAAAGTCAAATTAAGCTAAACATAGCTAATAGAATCAAATGAAACTCAAATGTATTCCAAAAAGCTAATTTAGTCAAATGAAATTCAAATGCATTCACAAAGCTAATTGAATAAAATGAAACTCAAATACATTCAACAAAGCTAATTGTATCAAATGAAAGTCAAATGAAGTCAAACATAGCTAAATGAATCAAATGAAAATCAAATGCATTCAATAGAGCTAATTGAATCAAATGAAACTAAAGTTTTGTCAAATAAAGTCAAATTAAGTCAAATAAAGCTAATTGAATCAAATTAAACTCAAATGCATTCAACAAAGCTAATTGAATCAAATAAAACTCAAATGCATTCAACAAAGCTAATTCAATCAAATGAAAGTCAAATGTATTGAAAAAGCTAATTGAATCAAATGAAAATGTAAATGCAGTCAAAAGCTAATTGAATCAAATGAAAGTCAAAAAGTCAAACATAGCTAATTGAATTAAATGAAACTCAAATGCATTCAACAAAGCTAATTGAATCAAATGAAACTCAAATGCATTAAACAAAGCTAATTGAATCAAATGAATGTCAAATGAAGTAAAACATTGCTAATTGAATCGAGTGGAACTCAAATGTATTCAACAAAGCTAATTGAATCAAATGAAACTCAAATGCATTCAACAAAGCTAATTGGATTAAATGAAACCAAATGCATTCAACAAAGCTAATTAAATGAAATTCAGTAAATAAAAGCTAATTAATTAAATTAAAGTCAATGGAAGTCAAATAAAGCTAATTGAATCAAATGAAACTCAAATGCATTCAACAAAGCTAATTGAATCAAATAAACTCAAATGCATTCAACAAATCTAATTGAATCATATAAAACACAAATGCATTCAACAAAGCAAATTGAATCAAATGAAACGCAAATGTATTCAACAAAGCTAATTGAATCAAATTAAAATAAAATGAAGTCAAACAAAGCTAATTGAATCAAATGAAGTCAAACAAAGTCAAACATAGCTAATAGAATTAACTAAAACTCAAATGCATTCAACAAAGCTAATTGAATCATATTAAACTCAAATGCATTAAACAAAGCTAATTGAATCAAATGAATGTCAAATGAAGTAAAACATTACGAATTGAATCAAGTGGAACTCAAATGTATTCAACAAAGCTAATTGAATCAAATAAAACTCAAATGCATTCAACAAAGCTAATTGAATCAAATGAAACCCAAATGCATTCAAGCAAAGCTAATTAAATGAAATTCAAGTAAAATGAAGTCAAACAAAGCTAATTAAAATAAATTAAAGTCAATGGAAGTCAAATAAAGCTAATTGAATCAAATGAAACTCAAATGCATTCAACAAAGCTAATTGAATCAAATGAAACTCAAATGCATTCAACAAAGCTAATTGAATCAAATGAAATTCAAACATAGCTAATTGAATCAAATGAAACTCAAATGCATTCAACAAAGCTAATTGACTAAAATGAAACTCAAATGCATTGAACAAATCTAATTGTATCAAATGAAATTCAAATGAAGTGAAACATAGCTTAATGAATCAAATGAAAATTAAATGCATTCATTAAAGCTAATTGAATCAAATGAAACTCAAATGCATTCGAACAAAGCTAATTGATTCAAATTAAAGTCAAATGAAGTCAATCAAAGCAAATTGTATTAAATGAAAGTCAAATGAAGTCAAATAAAGCTTATTCAATCAAATGAAACTCAAATGCATTCAACAAAGATAATTGAATCATATAAAATTCAAATGCATTCATTAAAGCTAATTGAATCAAAGGAAACTCAAATGCATTCAACAAAGCTAATTGAATAAAATGAAACTCAAATGCATTCAACAAAGCTAATTGAGTCAAATGAAATTCAAACATAGCTAATTGAATCATATGAAACTCAAATGCATTCAACAAAGCTAATTGAATAAAATGAAACTCAAATGCATTCAACAAAGCTAATTGTATCAAATGAAAGTCAAATGAAGTCAAACATAGCTAAATGAATCAAATGAAAATCAAATGCATTCAATAGAGCTAATTGAATCAAATGAAACTCAAATGCATTCAACAAAGTTAATTGATTCAAATTTAAGTCAAATGAAGTCAATCAATGCTAATTGTATCAAATAAAAGTCAAATTAAGTCAAATAAAGCTAATTGAATCAAATAAACTCAAATGCATTCAACAAATCTAATTGAATCAAATAAAACACAAATGCATTCAACAAAGCTAATTCAATCAAATGAAACGCAAATGTATTGAAAAAAGCTAATTGAATCAAATTAAAATAAAATGAAGTCAAACAAAGCTAATTGAATCAAATGAAGTCAAACAAAGTCAAACATAGCTAATAGAATTAACTAAAACTCAAATGCATTCAACAAAGCTAATTGAATCATATTAAACTCAAATGCATTAAACAAAGCTAATTGAATCAAATGAATGTCAAATGAAGTAAAACATTGCGAATTGAATCGAGTGGAACTCAAATGTATTCAACAAAGCTAATTGAATTAAATGAAACTCAAATGCATTCAACAAAGCTAATTGGATTAAATGAAACCCAAATGCATTCAACAAAGCTGATTGAATCAAAAGAAACTCAAATGCATTCAACAAAGCTAATTGAATCAAATTAAAGTCAAACGAAGTCAAACAAAACTTTATGAATCAAATGAAACTCAAATGCATTCAATAAAGCTAATTGAATCAAATGAGACTCAAATGCATTCAACAAAGCTAATTGTATCAAATGAAAGTCAAACGAAGTCAAACAAAACTTTATGAATCAAATGAAACTCAAATGCATTCAATAAAGCTAATTGAATCAAATGAGACTAAAATGCATTCAACAAAGCTAATTGTATCAAATGAAAGTCAAATGAAGTCAAATAAAGCTAATTGAATCAAATAAAACTCAAATGCATTCAACAAAGCTAATTGAATCCAAATGAAATTCAAATGCATTCAACAAAGCTAATTGAATCAAATTAAAGTAAAATGAAATCAAACAAAGCTAATTGACACAAATGAAAGTAAAATGAAGTCAAACAAAGCTAATTGAATCAAGTGAAAGTCAAATTAAGCTAAACATAGCTATATAGAATCCAAATGAAACTCAAATGTATTCCACAAAGCTAATTTAGTCAAATGAAATTCAAATGCATTCTACAAAGCTAATTGAATAAAATGAAACTCAAATACATTCAACAAAGCTAATTGTATCAAATGAAAGTCAAATGAAGTCAAACATAGCTAAATGAATCAAATGAAAATCAAATGCATTCAATAGAGCTAATTGAATCAAATGAAACTCAAATGCATTCAACAAAGTTAATTGATTCAAATTTAAGTCAAATGAAGTCAATCAATGCTAATTGTATCAAATGAAAGTCAAATGAAGTCAAATAAAGCTAATTGAATCAAATAAACTCAAATGCATTCAACAAATCTAATTGAATCAAATAAAACACAAATGCATTCAACAAAGCAAAATTGAATCAAATGAAACGCAAATGTATTCAACAAAGCTAATTGAATCAAATTAAAATAAAATGAAGTCAAAACAAAGCTAATTGAATCAAATGAAGTCAAACAAAGTCAAACATAGCTAATAGAATTAACTAAAACTCAAATACATTCAACAAAGATAATTGAATCATATTAAACTCAAATGCATTAAACAAAGCTAATTGAATCAAATGAATGTCAAATGAAGTAAAACATTGCGAATTGAATCAAGTGGAACTCAAATGTATTCAACAAAGCTAATTGAATCAAATAAAACTCAAATGCATTCAACAAAGCTAATTGGATCAAATGAAACCCAAATGCATTCAAAGCAAAGCTAATTAAATGAAATTCAAGTAAAATGAAGTCAAACAAAGCTAATTAAAATAAATTAAAGTCAAATGGAAGTCAAATAAAGCTAATTGAATCAAATGAAACTCAAATGCATTCAACAAAGCTAATTGAATCAAATGAAACTCAAATGCATTCAACAAAGGCTAATTGACTAAAAATGAAACTCAAATGCATTCAACAAATCTAATTGTATCAAATGAAACTCAAATGAAGTGAAACATAGCTTAATGAATCAAATGAAAATTAAATGCATTCATTAAAGCTAATTGAATCAAATGAAACTCAAATGCATTGAACAAAGCTAATTGATTCAAATTAAAGTCAAATGAAGTCAATCAAAGCAAATTGTATTAAATGAAAGTCAAATGAAGTCAAATAAAGCTTATTCAATCAAATGAAACTCAAATGCATTCAACAAAGATAATTGAATCATATAAAATTCAAATGCATTCATTAAAGCTAATTGAATCAAAGGAAACTCAAATGCATTCAACAAAGCTAATTGAATAAAATGAAACTCAAATGCATTCAACAAAGCTAATTGTATCAAATGAAAGTCAAATGAAGTCAAACATAGCTAAATGAATCAAATGAAAATCAAATGCATTCAATAGAGCTAATTGAATCAAATGAAACTCAAATGCATTCAACAAAGTTAATTGATTCAAATTTAAGTCAAATGAAGTCAATCAATGCTAATTGTATCAAATAAAAGTCAAATTAAGTCAAATAAAGCTAATTGAATCAAATAAACTCAAATGCATTCAACAAATCTAATTGAATCAAATAAAACACAAATGCATTCAACAAAGCTAATTCAATCAAATGAAACGCAAATGTATTCAAAAAAGCTAATTGAATCAAATTAAAATAAAATGAAGTCAAACAAAGCTAATTGAATCAAATGAAGTCAAACAAAGTCAAACATAGCTAATAGAATTAACTAAAACTCAAATGCATTCAACAAAGCTAATTGAATCATATTAAACTCAAATGCATTAAACAAAGCTAATTGAATCAAATGAATGTCAAATGAAGTAAAACATTGCGAATTGAATCGGTGGAACTCAAATGTATTCAACAAAGCTAATTGAATCAAATGGAACTCAAATGCATTCAACAAAGCTAATTGGATTAAATGAAACCCAAATGCATTCAACAAAGCTAATTAAATGAAATTCAAGTAAAATAAAGTCAAACAAAGCTAATTAAAATAAATGAAAGTCAATGGAAGTCAAATAAAGCTAATTGAATCAAATGAAACTCAAATGCATTCAACAAAGCTAATTGAATCAAATGAAACTCAAATGCATTCAACAATGCCAATTGAATCAAATGAAACACAAATGCATTCAACAAAGCTAATTGAATCAAATTAAAGTCAAACGAAGTCAAACAAAACTTTATGAATCAAATGAAACTCAAATGCATTCAATAAAGCTAATTGAATCAAATGAGACTCAAATGCATTCAACAAAGCTAATTGTATCAAATGAAAGTCAAATGAAGTCAAATAAAGCTAATTGAATCAAATAAAACTCAAATGCATTCAACATAGCTAATTGAATCAAATGAAACTCAAATGCATTCAACAAAGCTAATTGAATCAAATTAAAGTAAAATGAAATCAAACAAAGCTAATTGAAACAAATGAAAGTAAAATGAAGTCAAACAAAGCTAATTGAATCAAGTGAGAGTCAAATTAAGCTAAACATAGCTAATAGAATCAAATGAAACTCAAATGTATTCCACAAAGCTAATTTAGTCAAATGAAATTCAAATGCATTCTACAAAGCTAATTGAATCAAATTAAAGTCAAATGAAGTCAAACATTGCTAATTGAATCAAATTAAAGTTAAATGAAGTCAAACCGAGCTAATTGAATCAAATGAAAGTCAAATGAAGTCAATCAAAGCTAATTTTATCAAATGAAAGTCAAATGAAGTCAAATAAAGTTAATTGAATCAAAAGAAACTCAAATTCATTCAACAAAGCTAATTGAATAAAATAAAACTCAAATGCATTCAACAAAGCTAATTAAATCAAATGAAATTCAAACATAGCTAAATGAATAAAATGAAACTCAAATGCATTCAACAAAGCTAATTGAATAAAATGAAACTCAAATGCATTCAACAAAGCTAATTGAATCAAATGAAATTCAAACATAGCTAATTGAATCAAATGAAACTCAAATGCATTCAACAAAGCTAATTGACTAAAATGAAACTCAAATGCATTCAACAAATCTAATTGTATCAAATGAAATTCAAATGAAGTGAAACATAGCTAAATGAATTAAATGAAAATTAAATGCATTCAATAAAGCTAATTGAATCAAATGAAACTCAAATGCATTCAACAAATCTAATTGAATCAAATAAAACACAAATGCATTCAACAAAGCTAATTCAATCAAATGAAACGCAAATATTTATTCAAAAAAGCTAATTGAATCAAATTAAAATAAAATGAAGTCAAACAAAGCTAATTGAATCAAATGAAGTCAAACAAAGTCAAACATAGCTAATAGAATTAACTAAAACTCAAATGCATTCAACAAAGCTAATTGAATCATATTAAACTCAAATGCATTAAACAAAGCTAAATGAATCAAATGAATGTCAAATGAAGTAAAACATTGCGAATTGAATCAGGTGGAACTCAAATGTATTCAACAAAGCTAATTGAATCAAATGAAACTCAAATGCATTCAACAAAGCTAATTGGATTAAATGAAACCCAAATGCATTCAACAAAGCTAATTAAATGAAATTCAAGTAAAATAAAGTCAAACAAAGCTAATTGAATTAAATGAAAGTCAATGGAAGTCAAATAAAGCTAATTGAATCAAATGAAACTCAAATGCATTCAACAAAGCTAATTGAATCAAATGAAATTCAAATGCATTCAACAAAGCTGATTGAATCAAATGAAACTCAAATGCATTCAACAAAGCTAATTGAATCAAATTAAAGTCAAACGAAGTCAAACAAAACTTTATGAATCAAATGAAACTCAAATGCATTCAATAAAGCTAATTGAATCAAATGAGACTCAAATGCATTCAACAAAGCTAATTGTATCAAATGAAAGTCAAACGAAGTCAAACAAAACTTTATGATTCAAATGAAACTCAAATGCATTCAATAAAGCTAATTGAATCAAATGAGACTCAAATGCATTCAACAAAGCTAATTGTATCAAATGAAAGTCAAATGAAGTCAAATAAAGCTAATTGAATCAAATAAAACTCAAATGCATTCAACAAAGCTAATTGAATCAAATGAAACTCAAATGCATTCAACAAAGCTAATTGAATCAAATTAAAGTAAAATGAAATCAAACAAAGCTAATTGACACAAATGAAAGTAAAATGAAGTCAAACAAAGCTAATTGAATCAAGTGAAAGTCAAATTAAGCTAAACATAGCTAATAGAATCAAATGAAACTCAAATGTATTCCACAAAGCTAATTTAGTCAAATGAAATTCAAATGCATTCTACAAAGCTAATTGAATAAAATGAAACTCAAATACATTCAACAAAGCTAATTGTATCAAATGAAAGTCAAATGAAGTCAAACATAGCTAAATGAATCAAATGAAAATCAAATGCATTCAATAGAGCTAATTGAATCAAATGAAACTCAAATGCAATCAACAAAGTTAATTGATTCAAATGAAAGTCAAATGAAGTCAAATAAAGCTAATTGAATCAAATAAAACTCAAATGCATTCAACATAGCTAATTGAATCAAATGAAACTCAAATGCATTCAACAAAGCTAATTGAATCAAATTAAAGTAAAATGAAATCAAACAAAGCTAATTGAAACAAATGAAAGTAAAATGAAGTCAAACAAAGCTAATTGAATCAAGTGAGAGTCAAATTAAGCTAAACATAGCTAATAGAATCAAATGAAACTCAAATGTATTCCACAAAGCTAATTTAGTCAAATGAAATTCAAATGCATTCTACAAAGCTAATTGAATCAAATTAAAGTCAAATGAAGTCAAACATTGCTAATTGAATCAAATTAAAAGTTAAATGAAGTCAAACCGAGCTAATTGAATCAAATGAAAGTCAAATGAAGTCAATCAAAGCTAATTTTATCAAATGAAAGTCAAATGAAGTCAAATAAAGTTAATTGAATCAAAAGAAACTCAAATTCATTCAACAAAGCTAATTGAATAAAATGAAACTCAAATGCATTCAACAAAGCTAATTAAATCAAATGAAATTCAAACATAGCTAAATGAATAAAATGAAACTCAAATGCATTCAACAAAGCTAATTGAATAAAATGAAACTCAAATGCATTCAACAAAGCTAATTGAATCAAATGAAATTCAAACATAGCTAATTGAATCAAATGAAACTCAAATGCATTCAACAAAGCTAATTGACTAAAATGAAACTCAAATGCATTCAACAAATCTAATTGTATCAAATGAAATTCAAATGAAGTGAAACATAGCTAAATGAATTAAATGAAAATTAAATGCATTCAATAAAGCTAATTGAATCAAATGAAACTCAAATGCATTCAACAAATCTAATTGAATCAAATAAAACACAAATGCATTCAACAAAGCTAATTCAATCAAATGAAACGCAAATGTATTCAAAAAAGCTAATTGAATCAAATTAAAATAAAATGAAGTCAAACAAAGCTAATTGAATCAAATGAAGTCAAACAAAGTCAAACATAGCTAATAGAATTAACTAAAACTCAAATGCATTCAACAAAGCTAATTGAATCATATTAAACTCAAATGCATTAAACAAAGCTAATTGAATCAAATGAATGTCAAATGAAGTAAAACATTGCGAATTGAATCAGGTGGAACTCAAATGTATTCAACAAAGCTAATTGAATCAAATGAAACTCAAATGCATTCAACAAAGCTAATTGGATTAAATGAAACCCAAATGCATTCAACAAAGCTAATTAAATGAAATTCAAGTAAAATAAAGTCAAACAAAGCTAATTAAATTAAATGAAAGTCAATGGAAGTCAAATAAAGCTAATTGAATCAAATGAAACTCAAATGCATTCAACAAAGCTAATTGAATCAAATGAAACTCAAATGCATTCAACAAAGCTGATTGAATCAAATGAAACTCAAATGCATTCAACAAAGCTAATTGAATCAAATTAAAGTCAAACGAAGTCAAACAAAACTTTATGAATCAAATGAAACTCAAATGCATTCAATAAAGCTAATTGAATCAAATGAGACTCAAATGCATTCAACAAAGCTAATTGTATCAAATGAAAGTCAAACGAAGTCAAACAAAACTTTATGAATCAAATGAAACTCAAATGCATTCAATAAAGCTAATTGAATCAAATGAGACTCAAATGCATTCAACAAAGCTAATTGTATCAAATGAAAGTCAAATGAAGTCAAATAAAGCTAATTGAATCAAATAAAACTCAAATGCATTCAACAAAGCTAATTGAATCAAATGAAACTCAAATGCATTCAACAAAGCTAATTGAATCAAATTAAAGTAAAATGAAATCAAACAAAGCTAATTGACACAAATGAAAGTAAAATGAAGTCAAACAAAGCTAATTGAATCAAGTGAAAGTCAAATTAAGCTAAACATAGCTAATAGAATCAAATGAAACTCAAATGTATTCCACAAAGCTAATTTAGTCAAATGAAATTCAAATGCATTCTACAAAGCTAATTGAATAAAATGAAACTCAAATACATTCAACAAAGCTAATTGTATCAAATGAAAGTCAAATGAAGTCAAACATAGCTAAATGAATCAAATGAAAATCAAATGCATTCAATAGAGCTAATTGAATCAAATGAAACTCAAATGCATTCAACAAAGTTAATTGATTCAAATTTAAGTCAAATGAAGTCAATCAATGCTAATTGTATCAAATGAAAGTCAAATGAAGTCAAATAAAGCTAATTGAATCAAATAAACTCAAATGCATTCAACAAATCTAATTGAATCAAATAAAACACAAATGCATTCAACAAAGCAAATTGAATCAAATGAAACGCAAATGTATTCAACAAAGCTAATTGAATCAAATTAAAATAAAATGAAGTCAAACAAAGCTAATTGAATCAAATGAAGTCAAACAAAGTCAAACATAGCTAATAGAATTAACTAAAACTCAAATACATTCAACAAAGCTAATTGAATCATATTAAACTCAAATGCATTAAACAAAGCTAATTGAATCAAATGAATGTCAAATGAAGTAAAACATTGCGAATTGAATCAAGTGGAACTCAAATGTATTCAACAAAGCTAATTGAATCAAATGAAACTCAAATGCATTCAACAAAGCTAATTGGATCAAATGAAACCCAAATGCATTCAACAAAGCTAATTAAATGAAATTCAAGTAAAATGAAGTCAAACAAAGCTAATTAAATTAAATGAAAGTAAATGGAAGTCAAATAAAGCTAATTGAATCAAATGAAACTCAAATGCATTCAACAAAGCTAATTGAATCAAATGAAACTCAAATGCATTCAACAAAGCTAATTGAATCAAATGAAACTCAAATGCATTCAACAAAGCTAATTGAATCAAATGAAACTCAAATGCATTCAACAAAGCTAATTGAATCAAATGAAAGTCAAATGAAGTCAAATAAAGCTAATTGAATCAAATGAAACTCAAATGCATTCAACAAAGCTAATTGAATCAAATGAAACTCAAATGCATTCAACAAAGCTAATTGAATCAAATTAAAGTAAAATGAAGTCAAACAAAGCTAATTGAATCAAATGAAAGTCAAATGAAGTCAAATAAAGCTAATTGAATCAAATGAAACTCAAATGCATTCAACAAAGCTAATTGAATCAAATGAAACTCAAATGCATTCAACAAAGCTAATTTAATCAAATGAAACTCAAATGCATTCAACAAAGCTAATTGAATCAAATTAAAGTCAAATGAAGTCAAACAAAGCTAATTGAATCAAATGAAAGTCAAATGAAGTCAAACAAAGCTAATTGAATCAAATGAAACTCAAATGCATTCAATCAAAGCTAATTGTATCAAATGAAACTCAAATGCATTCAAACAAAGCTAATTGAATCAAATGAAACTCAAATGCATTCAACAAAGCTAATTGAATCAAATGAAACTCAAATGCATTCAACAAAGCTAATTAAATCAAATGAAACTCAAATGCATTCAACAAAGCTAATTGAATCAAATGAAACTCAAATGCATTCAACAAAGCTAATTGAATCAAATTAAAGTCAAATGCAGTCAAACAAAGCTAATTGAATCAAATGAAACTCAAATGATTCAATGCATTCAACAAAGCTAATTGAATCAAATGAAACTCAAATGCATTAAACAAAGCTAATTGAATCAAATGAAACTCAAATGCATTCAAACAAAGCTAATTGAATCAAATGAAACTCAAATGCATTCAACAAAGCTAATTGAATCAAATGAAACTCAAATGCATTCAACAAAGCTAATTGAATCAAATTAAACTCAAATGCATTCAAACAAAGCTAATTGAATCAAATGAAACTCAAATGCATTCAAACAAAGCTAATTGAATCAAATGAAAGTCAAATGAAGTCAAACATAGCTAATTGAATCAAATGAAACTCAAATGCATTCAACAAAGCTAATTGAATCAAATGAAACTCAAATGCATTCAACAAAGCTAATTGAATCAAATTAAAGTCAAATGAAGTCAAACAAAGCTAATTGAATCAAATTAAAGTCAAATGAAGTCAAACAAAGCTAATTGAATCAAATGAAACTCAAATGCATTCAACAAAGCTAATTGAATCAAATGAAAGTCAAATGAAGTCAAACAAAGCTAATTGAATCAAATGAAACTCAAATGCATTCAACAAAGCTAATTGAATCAAATGAAACTCAAATGCATTCAACAAAGCTAATTGAATCAAATGAAACTCAAATTCATTTAACAAAGCTAATTGAATCAAATGAAACTCAAATGCATTCAACAAAGCTAATTGAATAAAATGAAACTCAAATGCATTCAACAAAGCTAATTGTATCAAATGAAAGTCAAATGAAGTCAAACATAGCTAATTGAATCAAATGAAAATCAAATGCATTCAACAAAGCTAATTGAATCAAATGAAACTCAAATGCATTCAACAAAGCTAATTGAATCAAATGAAATTCAAATGAAGTCAAACAAAGCTAATTGAATCAAATGAAAGTCAAATGCATTCAAATAAAGCTAATTGAATCAAATGAAACTCAAATGCATTCAACAAATCTAATTGAATCAAATAAAACACAAATGCATTCAACAAAGCTAATTGAATCAAATGAAACGCAAATGTATTCAAAAAAAGCTAATTGAATCAAATTAAAGTCAAATGAAGTCAAACAAAGCTAATTGAATCAAATGAAAGTCAAACAAAGTCAAACATAGCTAATAGAATTAACTAAAACTCAAATGCATTCAACAAAGCTAATTGAATCATATTAAACTCAAATGCATTAAACAAAGCTAATTGAATCAAATGAATGTCAAATGAAGTAAAACATTGCGAATTGAATCAAGTGGAACTCAAATGTATTCAACAAAGCTAATTGAATCAAATGAAACTCAAATGCATTCAACAAAGCTAATTGGATCAAATGAAACCCAAATGCATTCAACAAAGCTAATTAAATGAAATTGCAAGTAAAATGAAGTCAAACAAAGCTAATTGAATTAAATGAAAGTCAAATGGAAGTCAAATCAAGCTAAGTGAATCAAATTAAACTCAAATGCATTCAACAAAGCTAATTGAATCAAATGAAACTCAAATGCATTCAACAAAGCTAATTGAATCAAATGAAACTCAAATGCATTCAACAAAGCTAATTGAATCAAATTAAAGTCAAACGAAGTCAAACAAAACTTTATGAATCAAATGAAACTCAAATGCATTCAATAAAGCTAATTGAATCAAATGAGACTCAAATGCATTCAACAAAGCTAATTGAATCAAATGAAAGTCAAATGAAGTCAAACAAAGCTAATTGAATCAAATGAAACTCAAATGCATTCAACAAAGCTAATTGAATCAAATGAAACTCAAATGCATTCAACAAAGCTAATTGAATCAAATGAAAGTCAAATGAAGTCAAACAAAGCTAATTGAATCAAATGAAACTCAAATGCATTCAACAAAGCTAATTGAATCAAATGAAACTCAAATGCATTCAACAAAGCTAATTGAATCAAATGAAACTAAAATGCATTCAAACAAAGCTAATTGTAATCAAATGAAAGTAAAATGAAGTCAAACAAAGCTAATTGAATCAAATGAAACTCAAATTAAGCATTCAACAAAGCTAATTGAATCAAATGAAACTCAAATGCATTCAACAAAGCTAATTTAGTCAAATGAAACTCAAATGCATTCAACAAAGCTAATTGAATCAAATGAAACTCAAATGCATTCAACAAAGCTAATTGAATCAAATGAAAGTCAAATGAAGTCAAACATAGCTAATTGAATCAAATGAAAATCAAATGCATTCCAACAAAGCTAATTGAATCAAATGAAACTCAAATGCATTCAACAAAGCTAATTGAATCAAATGAAAGTCAAATGAAGTCAAATAAAGCTAATTGAATCAAATGAAACTCAAATGCATTCAACAAAGCTAATTGAATCAAATTAAACTCAAATGCATTCAACAAAGCTAATTGAATCAAATGAAACTCAAATGCATTCAACAAAGCTAATTGAATCAAATGAAACTCAAATGCATTCAACAAAGCTAATTGAATCAAATGAAACTCAAATGCATTCAACAAAGCTAATTGGATCAAATGAAACTCAAATGCATTCAACAAAGCTAATTAAATCAAATTAAAGTCAAATGAAGTCAATCAAAGCTAATTGTATCAAATGAAAGTCAAATGAATTCAAACAAAGCTAATTGAATCAAATGAAACTCAAATGCATTCAACAAAGCTAATTGAATCAAATGAAACTCAAATGCATTCAACAAAGCTTTATGTAATCAAATGAAACTCAAATGCATTCAATAAAGCTAATTGAATCAAATGAGACTCAAATGCATTCAACAAAGCTAATTGTATCAAATGAAAGTCAAATGAAGTCAAATAAAGCTAATTGAATCAAATAAAACTCAAATGCATTCAACAAAGCTAATTGAATCAAATGAAACTCAAATGCATTCAACAAAGCTAATTGAATCAAATTAAAGTAAAATGAATTCAAACAAAGCTAATTGAATCAAATGAAAGTAAAATGAAGTCAAACAAAGCTAATTGAATCAAGTGAAAGTCAAATTAAGCTAAACATAGCTAATAGAATCAAATGAAACTCAAATGTATTCCACAAAGCTAATTTAGTCAAATGAAATTCAAATGCATTCTACAAAGCTAATTGAATCAAATTAAAGTCAAATGAAGTCAAACATTGCTAATTGAATCAAATTAAAGTTAAATGAAGTCAAACAGAGCTAATTGAATCAAATGAAAGTCAAATGAAGTCAATCAAAGCTAATTTTATCAAATGAAAGTCAAATGAAGTCAAATAAAGTTAATTGAATCAAAAGAAACTCAAATTCATTCAACAAAGCTAATTGAATAAAATGAAACTCAAATGCATTCAACAAAGCTAATTAAATCAAATGAAATTCAAACATAGCTAAATGAATAAAATGAAACTCAAATGCATTCAACAAAGCTAATTGAATAAAATGAAACTCAAATGCATTCAACAAAGCTAATTGAATCAAATGAAATTTCAAACATAGCTAATTGAATCAAATGAAACTCAAATGCATTCAACAAAGCTAATTGACTAAAATGAAACTCAAATGCATTCAACAAATCTAATTGTATCAAATGAAATTCAAATGAAGTCAAACATAGCTAAATGAATTAAATGAAAATTAAATGCATTCAATAAAGCTAATTGAATCCAAATGAAACTCAAATGCATTCAACAAATCTAATTGAATCAAATAAAACACAAATGCATTCAACAAAGCTAATTCAATCAAATGAAACGCAAATGTATTCAAAAAAGCTAATTGAATCAAATTAAAATAAAATGAAGTCAAACAAAGCTAATTGAATCAAATGAAGTCAAACAAAGTCAAACATAGCTAATAGAATTAACTAAAACTCAAATGCATTCAACAAAGCTAATTGAATCATATTAAACTCAAATGCATTAAACAAAGCTAAATGAATCAAATGAATGTCAAATGAAGTAAAACATTGCGAATTGAATCAGGTGGAACTCAAATGTATTCAACAAAGCTAATTGAATCAAATGAAACTCAAATGCATTCAACAAAGCTAATTGGATTAAATGAAACCCAAATGCATTCAACAAAGCTAATTAAATGAAATTCAAGTAAAATAAAGTCAAACAAAGCTAATTGAATTAATTGAAAGTCAATGGAAGTCAAATAAAGCTAATTGAATCAAATGAAACTCAAATGCATTCAACAAAGCTAATTGAATCAAATGAAATTCAAATGCATTCAACAAAGCTGATTGAATCAAATGAAACTCAAATGCATTCAACAAAGCTAATTGAATCAAATTAAAGTCAAACGAAGTCAAACAAAACTTTATGAATCAAATGAAACTCAAATGCATTCAATAAAGCTAATTGAATCAAATGAGACTCAAATGCATTCAACAAAGCTAATTGTATCAAATGAAAGTCAAACGAAGTCAAACAAAACTTTATGATTCAAATGAAACTCAAATGCATTCAATAAAGCTAATTGAATCAAATGAGACTCAAATGCATTCAACAAAGCTAATTGTATCAAATGAAAGTCAAATGAAGTCAAATAAAGCTAATTGAATCAAATAAAACTCAAATGCATTCAACAAAGCTAATTGAATCAAATGAAACTCAAATGCATTCAACAAAGCTAATTGAATCAAATTAAAGTAAAATGAAATCAAACAAAGCTAATTGACACAAATGAAAGTAAAATGAAGTCAAACAAAGCTAATTGAATCAAGTGAAAGTCAAATTAAGCTAAACATAGCTAATAGAATCAAATGAAACTCAAATGTATTCCACAAAGCTAATTTAGTCAAATGAAATTCAAATGCATTCTACAAAGCTAATTGAATAAAATGAAACTCAAATACATTCAACAAAGCTAATTGTATCAAATGAAAGTCAAATGAAGTCAAACATAGCTAAATGAATCAAATGAAAATCAAATGCATTCAATAGAGCTAATTGAATCAAATGAAACTCAAATGCATTCAACAAAGTTAATTGATTCAAATTTAAGTCAAATGAAGTCAATCAATGCTAATTGTATCAAATGAAAGTCAAATGAAGTCAAATAAAGCTAATTGAATCAAATAAACTCAAATGCATTTAACAAATCTAATTGAATCAAAGAAAACACAAATGCATTCAACAAAGCAAATTGAATCAAATGAAACGCAAATGTATTCAACAAAGCTAATTGAATCAAATTAAAATAAAATGAAGTCAAACAAAGCTAATTGAATCAAATGAAGTCAAACAAAGTCAAACATAGCTAATAGAATTAACTAAAACTCAAATACATTCAACAAAGATAATTGAATCATATTAAACTCAAATGCATTAAACAAAGCTAATTGAATCAAATGAATGTCAAATGAAGTAAAACATTGCGAATTGAATCAAGTGGAACTCAAATGTATTCAACAAAGCTAATTGAATCAAATGAAACTCAAATGCATTCAACAAAGCTAATTGGATCAAATGAAACCCAAATGCATTCAGCAAAGCTAATTAAATGAAATTCAAGTAAAATGAAGTCAAACAAAGCTAATTAAATTAAATGAAAGTAAATGGAAGTCAAATAAAGCTAATTGAATCAAATGAAACTCAAATGCATTCAACAAAGCTAATTGAATCAAATGAGACTCAAATGCATTCAACAAAACTTTATGATCATCGATTGAAACTCAAATGCATTCAATAAAGCTAATTGAATCAAATGAGACTCAAATGCATTCAACAAAGCTAATTGTATCAAATGAAAGTCAAATGAAGTCAAATAAAGCTAATTGAATCAAATAAAACTCAAATGCATTAAACAATGCTAATTGAATCAAATGAAACTCAAATGCATTCAACAAAGCTAATTGAATCAAATTAAAGTAAAATGAAGTCAAACAAAGCTAATTGAATCAAATGAAAGTAAAATGAAGTCAAACAAAGCTAATTGAATCAAGTGAAAGTCAAATTAAGCTAAACATAGCTAATAGAATCAAATGAAACTCAAATGTATTCCACAAAGCTAATTTAGTCAAATGAAATTCAAATGCATTCTACAAAGCTAATTGAATCAAATTAAAGTCTAATGAAGTCAAACATTGCTAATTGAATCAAATTAAAGTTAAATGAAGTCAAACCAAGCTAATTGAATCAAATGAAAGTCAAATGAAGTCAATCAAAGCTAATTTTATCAAATGAAAGTCAAATGAAGTCAAATAAAGTTAATTGAATCAAATGAAACTCAAATTCATTCAACAAAGCTAATTGAATAAAATGAAACTCAAATGCATTCAACAAAGCTAATTAAATCAAATGAAATTCAAAATGCATTCAACAAAGCTGATTGAATCAAATGAAACTCAAATGCATTCAACAAAGCTAATTGAATCAAATTAAAGTCAAACGAAGTCAAACAAAACTTTATTGAATCAAATGAAACTCAAATGCATTCAATAAAGCTAATTGAATCAAATGAGACTCAAATGCATTCAACAAAGCTAATTGTATCAAATGAAAGTCAAATGAAGTCAAATAAAGCTAATTGAATCAAATAAAACTCAAATGCATTCAACAAAGCTAATTGAATCAAATGAAACTCAAATGCATTCAACAAAGCTAATTGAATCAAATTAAAGTAAAATGAAATCAAACAAAGCTAATTGAAACAAATGAAAGTAAAATGAAGTCAAACAAAGCTAATTGAATCAAGTGAGAGTCAAATTAAGCTAAACATAGCTAATAGAATCAAATGAAACTCAAATGTATTCCACAAAGCTAATTTAGTCAAATGAAATTCAAATGCATTCTACAAAGCTAATTGAATCAAATTAAAGTCAAATTAAGTAAAACATTGCTAATTGAATAAAATTAAAGTTAAATTAAGTCAAACAGAGCTAATTGAATCAAATGAAAGTCAAATGAAGTCAATCAAAGCTAATTTTATCAAATGAAAGTCAAATGAAGTCAAATAAAGTTAATTGAATCAAAAGAAACTCAAATTCATTCAACAAAGCTAATTGAATAAAATGAAACTCAAATGCATTCAACAAAGCTAATTAAATCAAATGAAATTCAAACATAGCTAAATGAATAAAATGAAACTCAAATGCATTCAACAAAGCTAATTGAATAAAATGAAACTCAAATGCATTCAACAAAGCTAATTGAATCAAATGAAATTCAAACATAGCTAATTGAATCAAATGAAACTCAAATGCATTCAACAAAGCTAATTGACTAAAATGAAACTCAAATGCATTCAACAAATCTAATTGTATCAAATGAAATTCAAATGAAGTGAAACATAGCTAAATGAATTAAATGAAAATTAAATGCATTCAATAAAGCTAATTGAATCAAATGAAACTCAAATGCATTCAACAAATCTAATTGAATCAAATAAAACACAAATGCATTCAACAAAGCTAATTCAATCAAATGAAACGCAAATGTATTCAAAAAAGCTAATTGAATCAAATTAAAATAAAATGAAGTCAAACAAAGCTAATTGAATCAAATGAAGTCAAACAAAGTCAAACATAGCTAATAGAATTAACTAAAACTCAAATGCATTCAACAAAGCTAATTGAATCATATTAAACTCAAATGCATTAAACAAAGCTAAATGAATCAAATGAATGTCAAATGAAGTAAAACATTGCGAATTGAATCAAATGGAACTCAAATGTATTCAACAAAGCTAATTGAATCAAATGAAACTCAAATGCATTCAACAAAGCTAATTGGATTAAATGAAACCCAAATGCATTCAACAAAGCTAATTAAATGAAATTCAAGTAAAATAAAGTCAAACAAAGCTAATTGAATTAATTGAAAGTCAATGGAAGTCAAATAAAGCTAATTGAATCAAATGAAACTCAAATGCATTCAACAAAGCTAATTGAATCAAATGAAATTCAAATGCATTCAACAAAGCTGATTGAATCAAATGAAACTCAAATGCATTCAACAAAGCTAATTGAATCAAATTAAAGTCAAACGAAGTCAAACAAAACTTTATGAATCAAATGAAACTCAAATGCATTCAATAAAGCTAATTGAATCAAATGAGACTCAAATGCATTCAACAAAGCTAATTGTATCAAATGAAAGTCAAACGAAGTCAAACAAAACTTTATGATTCAAATGAAACTCAAATGCATTCAATAAAGCTAATTGAATCAAATGAGACTCAAATGCATTCAACAAAGCTAATTGTATCAAATGAAAGTCAAATGAAGTCAAATAAAGCTAATTGAATCAAATAAAACTCAAATGCATTCAACAAAGCTAATTGAATCAAATGAAACTCAAATGCATTCAACAAAGCTAATTGAATCAAATTAAAGTAAAATGAAGTCAAACAAAGCTAATTGAATCAAATGAAAGTAAAATGAAGTCAAACAAAGCTAATTGAATCAAGTGAAAGTCAAATTAAGCTAAACATAGCTAATAGAATCAAATGAAACTCAAATGTATTCCACAAAGCTAATTTAGTCAAATGAAATTCAAATGCATTCTACAAAGCTAATTGAATCAAATTAAAGTCTAATGAAGTCAAACATTGCTAATTGAATCAAATTAAAGTTAAATGAAGTCAAACCAAGCTAATTGAATCAAATGAAAGTCAAATGAAGTCAATCAAAGCTAATTTTATCAAATGAAAGTCAAATGAAGTCAAATAAAGTTAATTGAATCAAATGAAACTCAAATTCATTCAACAAAGCTAATTGAATAAAATGAAACTCAAATGCATTCAACAAAGCTAATTAAATCAAATGAAATTCAAAATGCATTCAACAAAGCTGATTGAATCAAATGAAACTCAAATGCATTCAACAAAGCTAATTGAATCAAATTAAAGTCAAATGAAGTCAAACAAAACTTTATGAATCAAATGAAACTCAAATGCATTCAATAAAGCTAATTGAATCAAATGAGACTCAAATGCATTCAACAAAGCTAATTGTATCAAATGAAAGTCAAATGAAGTCAAATAAAGCTAATTGAATCAAATAAAACTCAAATGCATTCAACAAAGCTAATTGAATCAAATGAAACTCAAATGCATTCAACAAAGCTAATTGAATCAAATTAAAGTAAAATGAAATCAAACAAAGCTAATTGAAACAAATGAAAGTAAAATGAAGTCAAACAAAGCTAATTGAATCAAGTGAGAGTCAAATTAAGCTAAACATAGCTAATAGAATCAAATGAAACTCAAATGTATTCCACAAAGCTAATTTAGTCAAATGAAATTCAAATGCATTCTACAAAGCTAATTGAATCAAATTAAAGTCAAATGAAGTCAAACATTGCTAATTGAATCAAATTAAAGTTAAATGAAGTCAAACCGAGCTAATTGAATCAAATGAAAGTCAAATGAAGTCAATCAAAGCTAATTTTATCAAATGAAAGTCAAATGAAGTCAAATAAAGTTAATTGAATCAAAAGAAACTCAAATTCATTCAACAAAGCTAATTGAATAAAATGAAACTCAAATGCATTCAACAAAGCTAATTAAATCAAATGAAATTCAAACATAGCTAAATGAATAAAATGAAACTCAAATGCATTCAACAAAGCTAATTGAATAAAATGAAACTCAAATGCATTCAACAAAGCTAATTGAATCAAATGAAATTCAAACATAGCTAATTGAATCAAATGAAACTCAAATGCATTCAACAAAGCTAATTGACTAAAATGAAACTCAAATGCATTCAACAAATCTAATTGTATCAAATGAAATTCAAATGAAGTGAAACATAGCTAAATGAATTAAATGAAAATTAAATGCATTCAATAAAGCTAATTGAATCAAATGAAACTCAAATGCATTCAACAAATCTAATTGAATCAAATAAAACACAAATGCATTCAACAAAGCTAATTCAATCAAATGAAACGCAAATGTATTCAAAAAAGCTAATTGAATCAAATTAAAATAAAATGAAGTCAAACAAAGCTAATTGAATCAAATGAAGTCAAACAAAGTCAAACATAGCTAATAGAATTAACTAAAACTCAAATGCATTCAACAAAGCTAATTGAATCATATTAAACTCAAATGCATTAAACAAAGCTAAATGAATCAAATGAATGTCAAATGAAGTAAAACATTGCGAATTGAATCAGGTGGAACTCAAATGTATTCAACAAAGCTAATTGAATCAAATGAAACTCAAATGCATTCAACAAAGCTAATTGGATTAAATGAAACCCAAATGCATTCAACAAAGCTAATTAAATGAAATTCAAGTAAAATAAAGTCAAACAAAGCTAATTGAATTAATTGAAAGTCAATGGAAGTCAAATAAAGCTAATTGAATCAAATGAAACTCAAATGCATTCAACAAAGCTAATTGAATCAAATGAAATTCAAATGCATTCAACAAAGCTGATTGAATCAAATGAAACTCAAATGCATTCAACAAAGCTAATTGAATCAAATTAAAGTCAAACGAAGTCAAACAAAACTTTATGAATCAAATGAAACTCAAATGCATTCAATAAAGCTAATTGAATCAAATGAGACTCAAATGCATTCAACAAAGCTAATTGTATCAAATGAAAGTCAAACGAAGTCAAACAAAACTTTATGATTCAAATGAAACTCAAATGCATTCAATAAAGCTAATTGAATCAAATGAGACTCAAATGCATTCAACAAAGCTAATTGTATCAAATAAAAGTCAAATGAAGTCAAATAAAGCTAATTGAATCAAATAAAACTCAAATGCATTCAACAAAGCTAATTGAATCAAATGAAACTCAAATGCATTCAACAAAGCTAATTGAATCAAATTAAAGTAAAATGAAATCAAACAAAGCTAATTGACACAAATGAAAGTAAAATGAAGTCAAACAAAGCTAATTGAATCAAGTGAAAGTCAAATTAAGCTAAACATAGCTAATAGAATCAAATGAAACTCAAATGTATTCCACAAAGCTAATTTAGTCAAATGAAATTCAAATGCATTCTACAAAGCTAATTGAATAAAATGAAACTCAAATACATTCAACAAAGCTAATTGTATCAAATGAAAGTCAAATGAAGTCAAACATAGCTAAATGAATCAAATGAAAATCAAATGCATTCAATAGAGCTAATTGAATCAAATGAAACTCAAATGCATTCAACAAAGTTAATTGATTCAAATTTAAGTCAAATGAAGTCAATCAATGCTAATTGTATCAAATGAAAGTCAAATGAAGTCAAATAAAGCTAATTGAATCAAATAAACTCAAATGCATTTAACAAATCTAATTGAATCAAATAAAACACAAATGCATTCAACAAAGCAAATTGAATCAAATGAAACGCAAATGTATTCAACAAAGCTAATTGAATCAAATTAAAATAAAATGAAGTCAAACAAAGCTAATTGAATCAAATGAAGTCAAACAAAGTCAAACATAGCTAATAGAATTAACTAAAACTCAAATACATTCAACAAAGATAATTGAATCATATTAAACTCAAATGCATTAAACAAAGCTAATTGAATCAAATGAATGTCAAATGAAGTAAAACATTGCGAATTGAATCAAGTGGAACTCAAATGTATTCAACAAAGCTAATTGAATCAAATGAAACTCAAATGCATTCAACAAAGCTAATTGGATCAAATGAAACCCCAAATGCATTCAGCAAAGCTAATTAAATGAAATTCAAGTAAAATGAAGTCAAACAAAGCTAATTAAATTAAATGAAAGTAAATGGAAGTCAAATAAAGCTAATTGAATCAAATGAAACTCAAATGCATTCAACAAAGCTAATTGAATCAAATGAGACTCAAATGCATTCAACAAAACTTTATGATCATCAATTGAAACTCAAATGCATTCAATAAAGCTAATTGAATCAAATGAGACTCAAATGCATTCAACAAAGCTAATTGTATCAAATGAAAGTCAAATGAAGTCAAATAAAGCTAATTGAATCAAATAAAACTCAAATGCATTAAACAATGCTAATTGAATCAAATGAAACTCAAATGCATTCAACAAAGCTAATTGAATCAAATTAAAGTAAAATGAAGTCAAACAAAGCTAATTGAATCAAATGAAAGTAAAATGAAGTCAAACAAAGCTAATTGAATCAAGTGAAAGTCAAATTAAGCTAAACATAGCTAATAGAATCAAATGAAACTCAAATGTATTCCACAAAGCTAATTTAGTCAAATGAAATTCAAATGCATTCTACAAAGCTAATTGAATCAAATTAAAGTCTAATGAAGTCAAACATTGCTAATTGAATCAAATTAAAGTTAAATGAAGTCAAACCAAGCTAATTGAATCAAATGAAAGTCAAATGAAGTCAATCAAAGCTAATTTTATCAAATGAAAGTCAAATGAAGTCAAATAAAGTTAATTGAATCAAATGAAACTCAAATTCATTCAACAAAGCTAATTGAATAAAATGAAACTCAAATGCATTCAACAAAGCTAATTAAATCAAATGAAATTCAAACATAGCTAAATGAATAAAATGAAACTCAAATGCATTCAACAAAGCTAATTGAATAAAATGAAACTCAAATGCATTCATCAAAGCAAATTGAATCAAATGAAATTCAAACATAGCTAATTGAATCAAATGAAACTCAAATGCATTCAACAAAGCTAATTGACTAAAATGAAACTCAAATGCATTCAACAAATCTAATTGTATCAAATGAAATTCAAATGCATTCAACAAAGATAATTGAATCATATAAAATTCAAATGCATTCATTAAAGCTAAATGAATGAAAGGAAACTCAAATGCATTCAACAAAGCTAATTGAATAAAATGAAACTCAAATGCATTCAACAAAGCTAATTGAATCATATTAAACTCAAATGCATTAAACAAAGCTAATTGAATCAAATGAAAGTCAAATGAAGTCAAACATTGCGAATTGAATCAAGTGGAACTCAAATGTATTCAACAAAGCTAATTGAATAAAATGAAACTCAAATGCATTCAACAAAGCTAATTGGATCAAATGAAACTCAAATGCATGCAACAAAGCTAATTAAATGAAATTCAAGTAAAATGAAGTCAAACAAAGCTAATTGAATTAATTGAAAGTCAATGGAAGTCAAATAAAGCTAATTGAATTAAATGAAACTCAAATGCATTCAACAAAGCTAATTGAATCAAATGAAACTCAAATGCATTCAACAAAGCTGATTGAATCAAATGAAACTCAAATGCATTCAACAAAGCTAATTGAATCAAATTAAAGTCAAATGAAGTCAAACAAAACTTTATGAATCAAATGAAACTCAAATGCATTCAATAAAGCTAATTGAATAAAATGAAACTCAAATGCATTCAACAAAGCTAATTAAATCAAATGAAAGTCAAATGAAGTCAAATAAAGCAAATTGAATCAAATGAAACTCAATTGCATTCAACAAAGCTAATTGAATCAAATGAAATTCAAACATAGCTGAATGAATCAAATGAAACTCAAATGCATTCAACAAAGCTAATTGAATAAAATGAAACTCAAATGCATTCAACAAAGCTAATTGAATAAAATGAAACTCAAATGCATTCAACAAAGCTAATTGAATCAAATGAAATTCAAACATAGCTAATTGAATCAAATGAAACTCAAATGCATTCAACAAAGCTAATTGACTAAAATGAAACTCAAATGCATTCAACAAATCTAATTGTATCAAATGAAATTCAAATGAAGTGAAACATAGCTTAATGAATCAAATGAAAATTAAATGCATTCATTAAAGCTAATTGAATCAAATGAAACTCAAATGTATTCAACAAAGCTAATTGATTCAAATTAAAGTCAAATGAAGTCAATCAAAGCAAATTGTATTAAATGAAAGTCAAATGAAGTCAAATAAAGCTAATTCAATCAAATGAAACTCAAATGCATTCAACAAAGATAATTGAATCATATAAAATTCAAATGCATTCATTAAAGCTAATTGAATCAAAGGAAACCCAAATGCATTCAACAAAGCTAATTGAATAAAATGAAACTCAAATGCATTTAACAAAGCTAATTGTATCAAATGAAAGTCAAATGAAGTCAAACATAGCTAAATGAATCAAATGAAAATCAAATGCATTCAATAGAGCTAATTGAATCAAATGAAACTCAATTGCATTCAACAAAGTTAATTGATTCAAATTTAAGTAAAATGAAGTCAATCAATGCTAATTGTATCAAATGAAAGTCAAATGAAGTCAAATAAAGCTAATTGAATCAAATAAACTCAAATGCATTCAACAAATCTAATTGAATCAAATAAAACACAAATGCATTCTGATATGAATGCTCAACTAGGATAGTTAAACACTCAAAAGCACACGCCAACTAGAATAATGACAATGAAGAAATCCGAAAATAAGAGCAAGTAACAAGGGATACTTCTTAATGAATGATCACTCCTGAAACACTCATAAGAATCTTAAACACACTCAAACCACTCCTGGAATTAAGTTGTTTAAACACTAATTAATAAACACTCCTGAATATCAATTAATGGAAGATTAAAGCTTATGAATTAACTCACAAACAATAACAATATTTAATCATAAAATCACTCTAACCCTTGAAGAGGTTAGGCGCCTATTATTTATAAGGAGTAAGCAAGAAAACCTTGCTCCTCAAGCATACCAAACCACACGGCATTCACCATCAATTTAGGAAAGTATCTCCTCCTTAATTCTAGCCTAGAATCAAGCTAAACTTAAGGAAACTCTAACTTAAGGAAAGACAACAAGTACTTTCCTTAATTACAACTCAAACACACGCCCAAGGCCGCTACCTTGCACGCCACTCCAATCTACCAAATTAAGGAAACTTTCCTAAAATACAACCATGACAACTAAACACCTAACCACCGAAATCTCTAAGGGATTTTCGGACTTTTATTGAACTAGAAACAACTCAACTAATTAACTAACATTTTAAACTAATAATGACACTAATTTAAAATGCTAATCAGTTTCTTCCACGAGCCATGTGACACACGACACAAATGCATGCTTGTTAGCCATCAAATTGAAACCCATGTGTTCCATCAAAAGTAAAACCGGCTCTTCTTGTCTTGATGCCTTTGGATCCGCATCATTCTCCCCTTCTTCAAAAGAATTTGCCCTCAAATTCTCATCATCATGGTAAGGAGAAAGATCACCAATATTGAAAGTAGCACTCACATTGCCATAATCACTTGGTAAGTCGATTTTGTAAGCTCCATCACCTACGACTCCAATGACTTCGAAAGGACCATCAGCTCTAGGCATCAACTTGTTTTTCCTTTTGCTCGGAAACCTTTCCTTCCTCAAATGTATCCATACTAGGTCACCTTCCTTGAACTTAGGTTGGCGCCTATGCTTGTTAGCCCGTGCCTTGTATTGTCGATTCATTTTCTCAATTTGAGCTTTAACTTGCGCACAAGTCTTGTTAAAAGCTTCCACCTTTTCTTTGAATCCGCGTGTATCTCACTTCTAGGAAGAGTAACAAGATCAATAGGGAGAAAAGGATTAACTCCATAAATGATCTCAAATGGAGAACGTAAAGTTGTGGCTGAATGTGAACGGTTGTAAGCAAATTCCGCATGTGCAAGCTTCACATCCCAATCTTTTTGCGTCTTACTCACAAGGCCACGTAACAAAGAACCAAGAGTTCTGTTTGTAACTTCAGTTTGACCATCTGTTTGAGGATGATGACTCGTGCTAAATAAGAGTTTCGTTCCCACCATCTTCCACAAACACCTCCAAAAGTGACTAAGGAATTTAGAATCCCTATCCGAAACAATGCTTCTAGGAATGCCATGAAGTCGAATTACCTCTTTGAAATACAAATCAAGCAACATGGGAAGCGTCATCCGTTTTGTGCATGGGAATGAAATGAGCCATCTTCGAAAATCTATCCACAACCACCATGATAGCATCTTTGCCTCTTTGAGTTCTAGGCAACCCAACAATGAAATCCATGCTCACACTATCCCAAGGATGATCCGGAATTGGTAAAGGCGTGTAAAGCCCTTTATGAAAGGTGCTTTTGGACTTTTGGCACGTTGCACACTTGCTCACTACCATATGCACATCTTTGATCATGCTAGGCCAATAAAAATGTTCACTCAAAGTATCAAGTGTCTTTTGAATGCCAAAATGACCAGCAATACCTCCACTATGCACTTCACGAACTAGAAGCTCACGTACCTTGCACTTTGGGACACACAACTTGTTTCCTTTAAAAAGAAAACCCTCTTGAACCATGAACAACCCTTTAGGAGCAGCAAAAAGCGAACCAAGTTCATCATCTTCTTTATAAAGCTCCTTCAAGTGTTCGAACCCCATTACTCTTGCATCCACCATAGCTAGCAAATAAGATCTCCTTGAAAGTGCATCTGCCACAATGTTGCTCTTTCCTTCTTTATACTTGGACGAGAAGGTGAAAGATTGGAGAAACTCGACCCACTTGGCATGCCTATGATTGAGTTTTTGTTGACCATGAATGTGTTTGAGCGCCTCATGATCCGAATGAAGGATGAATGGTTTAGGCCTCAAATAATGTGACCAATGGTCCAAAGCTTGAACAATAGCATAAAACTCACGATCATAGTTAGAGTAGTTCAACTTGGCACCATTGAGCTTCTCACTAAAGTAGGAGATAGGACGCTTCTCTTGGATCAAAACAGCACCAATTCCCAATCCACTTGCATCACACTCTACCTCGAACAATTTGTTGAAATCCGGCAAGGAAAGTATAGGAGCACTACACAACTTCTCTTTCACTTCTTCAAAAGCTTTTTGCGCCAAAGGAGACCATTCAAACTCACCTTTCTTCAACAAAGCTGTGATAGGAGCCATAATGGAAGAGAAGTTTCGAATGAATCTTCTATAGAACGAAGCCAAACCATGGAAGCTTCGACATTCACTAGCATTAGTAGGGGCCAGCCATGAAGAAATTGCTTGCACTTTCGAAGGATCAACATGAACTCCTTCCTTGGAAACAATGTAACCAAGAAACGCTATGCTCGACACAAGGAACTCACACTTTTCCATCTTGCCGAAAAGTTTTTGTTCTCTAAGCTTCTCAAACAAACTCCTCAAATGTATCAAATGATCATTAACACTCTTACTATAAACAAGGATATCATCCAAATAAACAACAACAAATTTGTTTAAAAAGGAACGAAGTACCTCATTCATAAGTCGCATGAAAGAACTAGGGGCGTTGCATAAGCCAAAAGGCATTACCATCCATTCATAAAGACCTTGTTTAGTCTTGAATGCTGTTTTCCACTCATCCCCTTCTCGAATCCTCATTTGATGATAACCACTTCTAAGATCGATTTTTGAGAAAATCGAGGCTCCATTGAGTTCATCAAGCATATCCTCCAACCTCGGCATGGGAAATCTATACTTCACAGTGATATTGTTCACGGCCCTACTATCAATGCACATTCTCCATGTACCATCTGGTACGAAATGGGAAGGTACCAAGATTATTAAGGATGGCTTACATGATCATCCTTAACCCTGATTTAGTATCACCTATTCGACCTAACAAGATCCGTTGGATATGGCTCATATCATGGATTAGGATCACTTGTTAGAAGTTTAGCTAAGTACTAATCTTAATTACAGTTTTTGTAATTTACGGTTTTGTAAAACCGGAAATTATTTTGTGTAGCGTAAATTGTAATATGGGACGAACCATGCTTGGGGACGTGAATTATACTTGGGACGTGTAAAGGGAACTCTTGGAGCTTTACTTGCAAGCTAAGAGAAGCCCCCCCACTTGCTTGAGAAAACCAGCCACCTTTGTCCCCAAAGTCAACAAAACACACAAACAACACTATTCACCCCTTACATCTTTGTTGGATTAAGAGATATTTGTTGTTTAATTGCTTTGTTTAATTACCTTAGTGTATTAGATATTTATGGCTGATTTGTTAAGCCTTTTTAGCTCTTTGCTATATATATGTAATATGGTTCATCAATGGAAAAAAGATTTGGTTGTTAAACTTGAGCATTGTGCTTATTCGAACTTTTGGAGTGCAAACTCGAAATTTCCTCTTGTGATTAAGAAGTGATCTTAATCTTGAAATCCTTGAGTTAAGTGAGTTAAACTTAACCTAAGAGAGAGTTAGGATAATTAGTGAGTGAAGCTAATTGAATTACTCTCAAAATCCTCCTAAATCAGTTTCTAGGTGAGTGAAGCCTCTAATCAGATTTAGAACCCTTAAGTGAAAGTAAGTGAGTGAAGCTTATCAAGCTTAAGTAAACACAATTCTTTTAGTTTTAAGAGTGATTCTTTCGACTAAAAGTCTATATCCATTGTTCGTTTGTTTCCGCTGTTAGTGGGTCTCCTAAACACACGTGAGAGGAGTCTCATTTCGCATCACCATCTTTCTTAGGCACAAGTAAAGCGGGAACCGCACAAGGACTCATGCTCTCTCTTACATACCCCCTTTCGATCAATTCTTCAATTTGTCGTTGAGGCTCTTTGGAAGCACTTGGATCACACCTATAAGCAGGTTTATTAGGCAAAGGAGCTCCCGGAACTAAATCAATGGCATGTTCAATTCCCCTTAAGGGTGGCGGCCCTTGTGGAAGGTCTTCCCGAAAATACATCACAAAATTCCTTCATGAGTGAATCAAGTTGTGGATTACTTGGCTTCACTTCACTTGCAACAGCATGTTTGATGACTAAAGCATAGCACACGCCCTCATCTTCAATCTCTTTCTCGAACTCTTTGAAAGAAAGAAACAAACTAGTCTTTTTCTCTTCCTTCTTGTGAATCACGGCACTAGGAGCCAAAGGATGTAACCTAATCTTCTTGGAACCCACCGAAACTGTATACACATTGGAGTCCCCTTCATGTATCACCTTTCTATCAAATTGCCATGGTCTCCCGAGTAAAAACGTGACAAGCATTCATGGGAAGTACATCACACCATAGCTCGTCCTTGTAATTCCCTATGGAGAAAGAAAGTAATGCTTGCTTCTTCACCCTAAGTCCCGTATCATCAAGCCAACTCAACTTGTAGGGGTGTTGATGATCTCTCACAATATGACTCAATTTGCTCACCAAATCTGCCGCCACTACATTGGTACAAGACCCACTATCAATGATCATGTTACAAGTGTTTTCACCCACTTTGCAACGAGTATGGAACAAGTTTTCCCTTTGTTCTTTGCTTGGAAGGCAATCAACATGTAAAACCCTCCTAACAACACCAATAAGCCTACTGTCATCTTCGGCATATGCATCTTCCTCCTCACTCTCAACCGTGTCATCTCTAGGCACAAATTCGTACAACTCCTCTTCTTCATTCAATTCCATGTATTGCCTCATGGTGAGAGCTTTCTTTGTTGGACAATTACTAGCAATGTGTCCTCTTCCTTGGCACTTGAAACACTTCCGATTTTCTTCAAACTTTTCCCTAGGAACGAAAACTTTCTGTTTTTCGACCCTTTTATCATCTTTCGTTGCATGTTCTTTCTTAGACCCTTCATAGTTCTTGTTAGAAGATGAATAAGAAGAATAAGAAGAAGAAGGTTTGAACGAGTTACCAGATTTAGCATAGGAAGTTTTCGGTTTGTCCTCGTTCTCATGAGATTCAAATTTAAGCGCCAATCTACATGCTTCATCAAACGTAGTGTAAGTTGACACCTCTACCTTCCTTGCAATAGGACGGTTCAAACCTTTGATGTAACGAGCAATTTTCATTGCTTCCCTTTCTTCTATGTCACAAATAAGGCACAGTTTATCAAATTCCATAGTGTACTCATGCACACTCAACGTATCTTGACACAAAGTAGTCAACTTTATGTACTCGTTTTTGCTCGTAATCACTTGGCAAAAATTTCTCCTTGAGCTTCTCTTTCAACTTAGTCCAACTACTAAGCTTGTCTTTCTTCTTTCTTGCACGTTTTGCCTTCAAATTTTCGAGCCAAATACCAAGCATACTTGGTCAATCTAACCGAGGCTATCTTGAATCTCCTTTGATCATCAAACCCCCTATAATCACACACCTTCTCCAATTGTCGAATCCACTCAAGTAAATCCTCCGGACTAGAATCACCAAGTGAAATCATCCAATTTTAATCCCCTATCATCATTGAAATTAGGTTTAACAACCCTAACTTCATCCTCTTCATCCGAAAGTCCAATGTAATCAACACTTTGTTTTTATCCAACTTCTTAGTGATAATAGAAGTTATAGCATCCATTCTAGTTTCAAGTCTACTAACATGATTCGAATCAGCATTATATTTTGCTTGGAAATCAAATTGCATCTTAGCTATGTCCTCAATAGCCTTAGCTAATTTTTCCAATTCACTCGACATTATCTTAACAAATAACAACACTTCGACACACTAGGAAGCACAAAAGAACCCTAGTACCACTTATCCCAATGTAAAGATCGAAACTTTAAGAAGAAAAGTGACAATTTACCTTGGATCTTTGAAGAGTAGAATCCCTTCTATCCTCTCCCGCCTGGAAAATCTGATACCACTTGATATGAATGCTCAACTAGGATAGTTAAACACTCAAAAGCACACGCCAACTAGAATAAGGACAATGAAGAAATCCGAAAATAAGAGCAAGTAACAAGGGATATTTCTTAATGAATGATCACTCCTGAAACACTCACAAGAATCTTAAACACACTCAAACCACTCCTGGAATTAAGTTGTTTAAACACTAATTAATAAACACTCCTGAATATCAATTAATGGAAGATTAAAGCTTATGAATTAACTCACAAACAATAACAATATTTAATCATAAAATCACTCTAACCCTTGAAGAGGTTAGGCGCCTATTATTTATAAGGAGTAAGCAAGAAAACTTAGAGGGCTGGAGCTCTGATACCACTTGATGCGAAATTGGACTCCTCTCACGTGTGTGTTTTGAAGACCCAAGAACACAATGCAGCGGAAAACGAACGAACAATGATATAGACTTTTAGTCGTAAGAAAATCTCTTAAAACTAAAAGAATTGGTTGATAAACACGCCTCAATGAAGAATTGTGTTTAGGATAGATTGAATCACAAACTAAAAGACTCCTCTTAAAGCTTATAATTCGGGTTTAGCTAAGGAAGTGAATCTCCACTCTCAACCTTAACTAAGGGTTTTAATTAACAAATTACGAGAACCTCCACTCTCAAATCGTTAGTGGGTTGAATTCTTGTAGTGTTACCTCCCAAGAAATTCGTTTCAAAGATAGAATAAAAACCTCGGTTTTTAGACTTTAAACACAACGTGTTTTTGAATAAGCACAAAGCTCAAGTTTTCAACAACAAAATCTCTTTTTTCAAAACAATGGTACGAAATGGGAAGGTACCAAGATTATTAAGGATGGCTTACATGATCATTCTTAACCCTGATTCAGTATCACCTATTCTACCTAACAAGATCCGTTGGATATGGCTCATATCATGGATTAGGATCACTTGTTAGAAGTTTAGCTAAGTACTTAAAAGATTAAACAAAGCAATAAACAACAAATATCTCTAATCTTCCAACAAAGGTGTAAGAGGAATAGTGTTGTTGTGTGTTTTGTTGACTAAAAGGGAAGGAGGGCCGGTTTTCCACACCAAGTGGATGGCCTCCCTTAGCTTGCAACACAAGCTCCATAAATATCTTCAAGGACCTCCTTTCACACGCCCCAAGTGTAGATCGCATCCCCAAGCATATTTCGTGGATATTACAACTTACGCTACGCAAAATAATTCCGGTTTTACAAAAACCGAAAATTACAAAAAAACGTTAATTAAACTAACTCGCTTAATTAACTTCCTTTCCTATGTTGCTCAACATGATTAAACTAGTACTAATCCTTAAACCGTGAATTTCTCCCTTGTTGTGATTGAGATTAGTACTTAGTAGAATTTCGGAACTAGCAACTAGTTTCGGATCATCCTCTCCTTCTTCAAAAGGAATTGTCCTCAATTCTTGCACATCGTTATCTTCGAAATAGGGGGATAAGTCCCCTATGTTGAATGTGGACTCCTCTAACGTGTGTGTTTTGAAGACCCAAGAACACAATGCAGCGGAAAACGAACGAACAATGATATAGACTTTTAGTCGTAAGAAAAGCTCTTAAAACTAAAAGAATTGGTTGATAAACACGCCTCAATGAAGAATTGTGTTTAGGATAGATTGAATCACAAACTAAAAAGACTCCTCTTAAAGCTTATAATTCGGGTTTAGCTAAGGAAGTGAATCTCCACTCTCAACCTTAACTAAGGGTTTTAATTAACAAATTACGAGAACCTCCACTCTCAAATCCGTTAGTGGGTTGAATTCTTGTAGTGTTACCTCCCAAGAAATTCGTTTCAAAGATAGAATAAAAACCTCGGTTTTTAGACTTTAAACACAACGTGTTTTTGAATAAGCACAAAGCTCAAGTTTTCAACAACAAAATCTCTTTTTTCATTGATGAACCACATTACATATATATAGCAAAGAGCTAAAGAGGCTTAACAAATCAGCCATAAATATCTAAGTACCAAAGTGATTAAACAAAGCAATTGAATCAAATGAAACTCAAATGCATTCAAGAAAGCTAATTGAATCAAATGAAACTCAAATGCATTCAACAAAGCTAATTGAATAAAATGAAACTCAAATGCATTCAACAAAGCTAATTGAATCAAATTAAAGTCAAATGAAGTCAATCAAAGCTAATTGTATTAAATGAAAGTCAAATGAAGTCAAATAAAGCTAATTGAATCAAATGAAACTCAAATGCATTCAACAAAGATAATTGAATCATATAAAATTCAAATGCATTCATTAAAGCTAATTGAATCAAAGGAAACTCAAATGCATTCAACAAAGCTAATTGAATAAAATGAAACTCAAATGCATTCAACAAAGCTAATTGAGTCAAATGAAATTCAAACATAGCTAATTGAATCATATGAAACTCAAATGCATTCAACAAAGCTAATTGAATAAAATGAAACTCAAATGCATTCAACAAAGCTAATTGTATCAAATGAAAGTCAAATGAAGTCAAACATAGCTAAATGAATCAAATGAAAATCAAATGCATTCAATAGAGCTAATTGAATCAAATGAAACTCAAATGCATTCAACAAAGTTAATTGATTCAAATTTAAGTCAAATGAAGTCAATCAATGCTAATTCTATTAAATGAAAGTCAAATAAAGTCAAATAAAGCTAATTGAATCAAATAAACTCAAATGCATTCAACAAATCTAATTGAATCAAATAAAACACAAATGCATTCAACAAAGCTAATTGAATCAAATGAAACGCAAATGTATTCAACAAAGCTAATTGAATCAAATGAAGTCAAACAAAGTCAAACATAGCTAATAGAATTAACTAAAACTCAAATGCATTCAACAAAGCTAATTGAATCATATTAAACTCAAATGCATTAAACAAAGATAATTGAATCAAATGAATGTCAAATGAAGTAAAACATTGCGAATTGAATCAAGTGGAACTCAAATGTATTCAACAAAGCTAATTGAATCAAATGAAACTCAAATGCATTCAACAAAGCTAATTGGATCAAATGAAACCCAAATGCATTCAGCAAAGCTAATTAAATGAAATTCAAGTAAAATGAAGTCAAACAAAGCTAATCAAATTAAATGAAAGTAAATGGAAGTCAAATAAAGCTAATTGAATCAAATGAAACTCAAATGCATTCAACAAAGCTAATTAAATCAAATGAAACTCAAACGCATTCAACAAAGCTGATTGAATCAAAAGAAACTCAAATGCATTCAACAAAACTAATTGAATCAAATTAAAGTCAAACGAAGTCAAACTAAACTTTATGATCATCAAACGAAACTCAAATGCATTCAATAAAGCTAATTGAATCAAATAAAACTCAAATGCATTCAACAAAGCTAATTGAATCAAATGAAACTCAAATGCATTCAACAAAGCTAATTGAATCAAATTAAAGTAAAATGAAGTCAAACAAAGCTAATTGAATCAAATTAAAGTAAAATGAAGTCAAACAAAGCTAATTGAATCAAGTGAAAGTCAAATGTATTCCACAAAGCTAATTTAGTCAAATGAAATTCAAATGCATTCTACAAAGCTAATTGAATCAAATTAAAGTCAAATGAAGTCAAACATTGCTAATTGAATCAAATTAAAGTTAAATGAAGTCAAACCAAGCTAATTGAATCAAATGAAAGTCACTTGAAGTCAATCAAAGCTAATTTTATCAAATGAAAGTCAAATGAAGTCAAATAAAGTTAATTGAATCAAATGAAACTCAAATGCATTCAACAAAGCTAATTGAATAAAATGAAACTCAAATGCATTCAACAAAGCTAATTAAATCAAATGAAATTCAAACATAGCTAATGAATAAAATGAAACTCAAATGCCTTCAACAAAACTAATTGAATAAAATGAAACTCAAATGCATTCAACAAAGCTAATTGAATCAAATAAAATTGATGCGAAATTGGACTCCTCTCACGTGTGTGTTTTGAAGACCCAAGAACACAATGCAGCGGAAAACGAACGAACAATGATATAGACTTTTAGTCGTAAGAAAATCTCTTAAAACTAAAAGAATTGGTTGATAAACACGCCTCAATGAAGAATTATGTTTAGGATAGATTGAATCACAAACTAAAAGACTCCTCTTAAAGCTTATAATTCGGGTTTAGCTAAGGAAGTGAATCTCCACTCTCAACCTTAACTAAGGGTTTTAATTAACAAATTACGAGAACCTCCATTCTCAAATCTGTTAATTGGGTTGAATTCTTGTAGTGTTACCTCCCAAGAAATTCGTTTCAAAGATAGAATAAAAACCTCGGTTTTTAGACTTTAAACACAACGTGTTTTTGAATAAGCACAAAGCTCAAGTTTTCAACAACAAAATCTCTTTTTTCATTGATGAACCACATTACATATATATAGCAAAGAGCTAAAGAGGCTTAACAAATCAGCCATAAATATCTAAGTACCAAAGTGATTAAACAAAGCAATTAAACAACAAAGATCTCTTAATCCAACAAAGATGTAAGAAGGAATAGTGTTGTTGTGTGTTTTGTTGACTTTGGGGCAAGGAGGGCCGGTTTTGTCAAGCAAGTGGGGGGGGGCTTCTCTTAGCTTGCAAGTAAAGCTCCAAAAGATCTCCAAGAGTTCCCTTTACACGTCCCAAGTGTAATTCACGTCCCCAAGCATGGTTCGTCCCATATTACAATTTACGCTACACAAAATAATTTCCGGTTTTACAAAACCGTAAATTACAAAAATTGTAATTAAGATTAGTACTTAGCTAAACTTCTAACAAGTGATCCTAATCCATGATATGAGCCATATCCAACGGATCTTGTTAGGTAGAATAGGTGATACTGAATCAGGGTTAAGAATGATCATGTAAGCCATCCTTAATAATCTTGGTACCTTCCCATTTCGTACCAGAAATTCAAACATAGCTAATTGAATCAAATGAAACTCAAATGCATTCAACAAAGCTAATTGACTAAAATAAAACTCAAATGCATTCAACAAATCTAATTGTATCAAATGAAATTCAAATGAAGTGAAACATAGCTAAATGAATTAAATGAAACTCAAATAAAGCTCATTGAATCAAATGAAACTCAAATGCATTCAACAAAGCTAATTAATTCAAATTAAAGTCAAATGAATTCAATCAAAGCTAATTGTATCAAATGAAAGGCAAATGAAGTCAAATAAAGCTAATTGAATCAAATGAAACTCAAATGCATTCAACAAAGATAATTGAATCAAATAAAATTCAAATGCATTCAATAAAGCTAATTGAATCAAAGGAAACTCAAATGCATTCAACAAAGCTAATTGAATAAAATGAAACTCAAATGCATTCATCAAAGCTAATTAAATCAAATGAAATTCAAACATATTAAACTCAAATGCATTAAACAAAGCGAATTGAATCAAATGAAAGTCAAATAAAGAAAAAACATTGCGAATTGAATCAAGTGGAACTCAAATGTATTCAACAAAGCTAATTGAATCAAATGAAACTCAAATGCATTCAACAAAGCTAATTGGATCAAATGAAACTCAAATGCATGCAACAAAGCTAATTAAATGAAATTCAAGTAAAATGAAGTCAAACAAAGCTAATTGAATTAATTAAAAGTCAATGGAAGTGAAATAAAGCTAATTGAATAAAATGAAACTCAAATGCATTCAACAAAGCTAATTGAATCAAATGAAACTCAAATGCATTCAACAAAGCTGATTGAATCAAATGAAACTCAAATGCATTCAACAAAGTTAATTGAATCAAATTAAAGTCAAATGAAGTCAAACAAAACTTTATGAATCAAATGAAACTCAAATGCATTCAATAAAGCTAATTGAATCAAATGAAACTCAAATGCATTCAACAAAGCTAATTATATCAAATGAAAGTCAAATGAAGTCAAATAAAGCTAATTGAATCAAATGAAACTCAAATGCATTCAACAAAGCTAATTGAATAAAATGAAACTCAAATGCATTCAACAAAGCTAATTGAATAAAATAAAATTCAAACATAGCTAATTGAATCAAATGAAACTCAAATGCATTCAACAAAGCTAATTCATTCAAATTAAAGTCAAATGAAGTCAATCAAAGCTAATGGTATCAAATGAAAGTCAAATGAAGTCAAATAAAGCTAATTGAATCAAATGAAACTCAAATGCATTCAACAAAGATAATTGAATCAAATAAAATTCAAATGCATTCAATAAAGCTAATTGAATCAATGGAAACTCAAATGCATTCAACAAAGCTAATTGAATAAAATGAAACTCAAATGCATTCAACAAAGCTAATTGAATCATATTAAACTCAAATGCATTAAACAAAGCTAATTGAATCAAATGAAAGTCAAATGAAGTCAAACATTGCGAATTAAATCAAGTGGAACTCAAATGTATTCAACAAAGCTAATTGAATCAAATGAAATTCAAATGCATTCAACAAAGCTAATTGGATCAAATGAAACTCAAATGCTTGCAACAAAGCTAATTAAATGAAATTCAAGTAAAATGAAGTCAAACAAAGCTAATTGAATTAATTGAAAGTCAATGGAAGTCAAATAAAGCTAATTGAATTAAATGAAACACAAATGCATTCAACAAAGCTAATTGAATCAAATGAAACTCAAATGCATTCAACAAAGCTGATTGAATCAAATGAAACTCAAATGCATTCAACAAAGCTAATTGAATCAAATTAAAGTCAAATGAAGTCAAACAAAACTTTATGAATCAAATGAAACTCAAATGCATTCAATAAAGTTAATTGAATCAAATGAAACTCAAATGCATTCAACAAAGCTAATTATATCAAATGAAAGTCAAATGAAGTCAAATAAAGCTAATTGAATCAAATGAAACTCAATTGCATTCAACAAAGCTAATTGAATCAAATGAAATTCAAACATAGCTAAATGAATCAAATGAAACTCAAATGCATTCAACAAAGCTAATTGAATAAAATGAAACTCAAATGCATTCAACAAAGCTAATTGAATAAAATGAAACTCAAATGCATTCAATAAAGCTAATTGAATCAAATTAAATTCAAACATATCTAATTGAATCAAATGAAACTCAAATGCATTCAACAAATCTAATTGTATCAAATGAAATTCAAATGAAGTGAAACATAGCTTAATGAATCAAATGAATATTAAATGCATTCATTAAAGCTAATTGAATCAAATGAAACTCAAATGCATTCAACAAAGCTAATTGATTCAAATTAAAGTCAAATGAAGTCAATCAAAGCTAATTGTATTAAATGAAAGTCAAATGAAGTCAAATAAAGCAAATTGAATCAAATGAAACTCAAATGCATTCAACAAAGATAATTCAATCATATAAAATTCAAATGCATTCATTAAAGCTAATTGAATCAAAGGAAACTCAAATGCATTCAACAAAGCTAATTGAGTCAAATGAAATTCAAACATAGCTAATTGAATCATATGAAACTCAAATGCATTCAACAAAGCTAATTGAATAAAATGAAACTCAAATGCATTCAACAAAGCTAATTGTATCAAATGAAAGTCAAATGAAGTCAAACATAGCTAAATGAATCAAATGAAAATCAAATGCATTCAATAGAGCTAATTGAATCAAATGAAACTCAAATGCATTCAACAAAGCTAATTGTATCAAATGAAAGTCAAATGAAGTCAAACATAGCTAAATGAATCAAATGAAAATCAAATGCATTCAATAAAGCTAATTGAATCAAATGAAACTCAAATGCATTCAACAAAGTTAAGTGATTCAAATTTAAGTCAAATGAAGTCAATCAATGCTAATTGTATCAAATGAAAGTCAAATGAAGTCAAATACAGCTAATTGAATCAAATAAACTCAAATGCATTCAACAAATCTAATTGAATCAAATAAAACACAAATGCATTCAACAAAGCTAATTCAATCAAATGAAACGCAAATGTATTCAAAAAAGCTAATTGAATCAAATTAAAATAAAATGAAGTCAAACAAAGCTAATTGAATCAAATGAAGTCAAACAAAGTCAAACATAGCTAATAGAATTAACTAAAACTCAAATGCATTCAACAAAGCTAATTGAATCATATTAAACTCAAATGCATTAAACAAAGCTAATTGAATCAAATGAATGTCAAATGAAGTAAAACATTGCCAATTGAATCAAGTGGAACTCAAATGTATTCAACAAAGCTAATTGAATCAAATGAAACTCAAATGAATTCAACAAAGCTAATTGGATTAAATGAAACCCAAATGCATTCAACAAAGCTAATTAAATGAAATTCAAGTAAAATAAAGTCAAACAAAGCTAATTAAATTAAATGAAAGTCAATGGAAGTCAAATAAAGCTAATTGAATCAAATGAAACTCAAATGCATTCAACAAAGCTAATTGAATCAAATGAAACTCAAATGCATTCAACAAAGCTGATTGATGGAGGACCATCTACTATTCTTTCCCTAGTCAAAGATACGAAGCTCATTCACATGGTGGCTGCCACCATTGACGAGGTCCTTGGTAATTCATTGACTAATGTTCCTAGTGATCGAGTTGTTGTTAACTTGGTTGCGTAAGTTCTTGTGTCAAATATTTCATTGCTTTCTAGCTTAATTGTATTTCAATTCATAGATTGAGTCCAGTTGTCGAGTTGATTGATGTTGATTTACTTGAGTTGTATTTATTTCCCTAAAGCTAAGAGTCATAGAGTTGTTATGATTCTAAGTGTTAGAGTCCTAATAAGGGTATGTCTCTTAGGCGTGCATTGAGTTGTAAGAGTCCTAGATTGTGTAGGAGTCTTGTTGGACGGTTGATTAGAGTTTGTTAGAGGTGTGCTTGGCAAGGGGATATTCCCTTTGACTATGCCGAGTTGTTAGCTACAATGAAGGAGCTAATCCCTCAAGATGTGCGTGATTGATCTCCTTTCAAAATGCCGTTGCAAGTTGAAACAGCAAGGAGTGCAAGGAGGAAGTGGTTCCACATTATAAGGGCATATGCGCCTCATGCTCTTGGACAAGCTCCCACCACTACAGCCATGACTCTACTTGTCCTAAGCTCAACCGAACAAAATGGCGAACATGCTTCACCCATCATTTCCATGATCTCATTGTCAAGGCTCCATGATCGTCGTCCACTAATCCACTACTCCATGATCTTCTTAGTGCTTTAATTATTTGATTTATGTAATTATTTTTATTTTAGAAAATCCGGTTGTACTTCGTGTATTTAAGAACGAATTGAATGAATGAAAAGTATCGAAGTTTATAATCAACACATTGTGTGAAATTGAGTTAAGTTCACTTTAAATTCTTAAGATTGGAATTTAGGTAACTTATCCTTTGCTTAATTAGTGTGGCAAGCTAATTTGTGATCTTAGGAAGGTCTATTCATTTAGGGTGGCGTATTGCATCCTTAAGTGTTAGATTCACGCCCAACATTTGGTGTTCATCCACGCTTGGTTGATTCATCAAATTCGTTGCTTCATATGTGTTCCAACTTGATAGTTCGAACATATATCATCTTGGTATCGTAGCCGAGATTATATCCTACCTATTTCGCCCACCATTAAGCCATAAACACAACCTAAACACCATCCCCAATCACCACAAAAACCGTAGCCTAAAAAAATTCAACCAAAATCCTTTCTACTCTTCGAAAAACAAGCCATGGAGGAAGGTGATCAACCCCTAGTGGTTGGCGTGAGACCATGAGACTCTTGGAGGAAGAGCGACGTGAGAGCAATGCTAGAATGGCATTACTCCAAGACCAAGTGAGGCAACTCTCACTTAGACTCACTAGGCAACGAGGAGATGAAGATTCGGATGGTGAGGCAAGTGACATCACTTTGCAACGTAGAAGGAACAACTCTCGCCCTTCTAATGACATTAAGGTCGACATTCCCGACTATGATGGAAGACTAGATGCTCGATGAATTTGTGGAATGGATGAGGACCGTTGAAAGGGTCTTCGACTACAAGCTAGTACCCGAAGACAAGAGGGTAAAACTTGTTGCTCTCAAGTTGAGAAAATATGCTTCAACTTGGTGGGCTAGCATTTGTGCTAAAAGAGAACGCGAAGGCAAAGACAAGGTGAGAACTTGGCCTAAAATGAAGAAATTGTTGAAGAAGAAGTTTCTTCCTACTTATCATGTGCAAGAGAACTTTGCACGATTTCATCATCTTCAACAAGGCTCTAAATCGGTTGAGGAGTATGCTAGGGAGTTTGAAGCATACTTAATGAAATGTGACGTACAAGAAGATGAGCCACAAACATTGGTAAGGTTTCTTGGTGGATTAGACCCAAAGATAGCTAATGTAGTAGAGTTGCATCATTACTCTACATTAGAGGAGCTCATAATCCTTGCCCATAAGGTAGACAAGCAAAGCAAAAATCTAAAGGAAAATCGGAGGCCTCACGCCCCTTTTCCAAATTCCCCACCTATTCTAAGCCAAATCCCACCCCTTCTAAGCCAAATCAAACAACTAAGCCTCCCTATTCCAAACCCCAAACCCCAAACACTTCTAATGCCTCGACCAAAGCGGAAGACGGTGTTATAGATGCCAAGGGCTAGGCCATATAGCCTCGGATTGTCCAAATCAAAGGGTCATAAGCCTTATGGAATATGAAACCTATGAAGGAGATCATGAAGAGGGAGGAGGAGGAGGAATTGATGGACGAAAGAGAAGGAGAATTGCTTGGGCCGGATGAAGGAGAATGCCTTGTAGTAAGAAGAGCTTTGAGTGGCGTCATGGACAAGGATGGCATGCAACAAAGGGAATCCATTTTCCATACTCGTTGCACTATTGGAGGTAAGGTTTGTACTTTAATTATAGATGGAGGCGGTTGTACAAATGTAGCTGCCCAAACTATGGTTGACAAACTAAAGCTAACCACTAACACCTCACTTTGCACCCTACGTCATTCAATGGCTAAATCAAGGGAAAGGGATACAAGTCACCATGCGTGTCTTGATTAGCTTTAGTATTGGCAACACATATAATGAGGAACTTTGGTGTGATGTAATTCCTATGGATGCATGTCATGTGCTCCTTGGGAGACCTTGGTTGTATGATAGAAGAGTTATTCATGATGGATACAAAAACACTTACTCTTTCATTCAAAACAACAAACGAATCACTCTCACTCCCATACCCTCCCTTCAAAACACCAAACCTCACTCCACAAAAAGAAAAATACCACTCTCTTACCACCTTACTCCAAGCATCCCATCATGAGCACGAATCCATTCGAGAGCTATTGCTTAATGAGCCTCCCGATTCAAGCAAAGATGAACCACACCATGATCATCCCTTCTCAACCCCCTTCTTGAAAACTACCAAGATGTCTTTCCACAAAACATACCCCACGGCCTACCCCCCAAAAGAGAAATCCAACACAAAATTGACCTCATTCCCGGAGCCATGTTACCTAACAAACCGGCCTATAGAACCAATCCTAAGGAAACCGGGGAGATTAGGAGACAAGTGGAGGAACTTCTAGCCAAGGGCATGATAAGGGAATCCCTTAGTCCATGTCTTTGTCCCCACATTGTTGGTTCCAAAGAAGAATGGTGAATGGAGAATGTGTGTGGATAGTAGGGCCATTAACAAGATTACCATCAAATACCGTTTTCCCATCCCTAGGCTAAACGATTTGTTGGATGATCTAAATGGATCCAAGGTGTTTTCCAAGATTGATTTGCGTAGTGGTTATCACCAAATACGCATATGTGAAGGAGATGAATGGAAGACGGCCTTCAAAACAAAGGAGGGCTTGTATGAATGGCTTGTAATGCCATTTGGATTATCAAATGCACCGAGCACCTTCATGCGCTTGATGAATCAAACTTTGAAGCCGTTTCTTGGCAAGTTTGTGGTGGTATACTTTGATGACATCCTCATTTACGGTGTTTGTGAGAAAGATCACACGATCACTTACACCAAGTCTTTGAAGTTCTAAGGAAGGAACGCTTATATGGTAACCTTGAGAAGTGCCAATTCTTTTCAAGTCAAGTGGCGTTCTTGGGGTTTATTGTCTCAAGTGAAGGTATTAAGGCTGATGAAAAGAAGGTTGAAGCAATTAGAGATTGGCCTATTCCTACTTCTATTCATGATGTTCGAAGCTTTCATGGATTGGCCTCTTTCTATCGAAGGTTTGTGCGTAATTTTAGTTCAATTATGACTCCTATACCTGAACTAACTAAGCATAAGAAGTTTGAATGGAACTTACAAGCTCAAGTTGCCTTTGATGAGATCAAACGACAACTCACAAGCTGCTCCCATCTTGGCCCTCCCTAATTTCCAAGAAGTGTTCGAAGTGGAGTGTGATGCTTCGGGTGTAGGTATTGGAGGGGTCCTTTCTCAAAATGGACGGCCAATAGCTTACTATAGTGAGAAGCTCAATGATGCAAAGAGGAAATACTCGACTTATGATAAAGAGTTCTTTGCTTTGGTGCGTGCCTTAGACCATTGGAGACACTACTTAATTGCTAAGGAATTCATTCTTCACTCGGATCATGAAGCTCTTAAGTACATTCAAAGTCAGCAAAAGTTGCAACCTCGCCATGCCAAGTGGGTGGAGTTTCTTCAAACCTTCCACTTTACAATCAAGCATAAGGTCGGAAAAATGAATAAAGGTGCGGATGCTCTCTCAAGAAGGTACTTACTTCTTTCTACTTTAAGTCCTAAAATTGCTGGATTAGAAGTACTTAAAGAATGTTATAAGAATGATCGAGATTTCGGAGAACTTTTTGAAAGATGTCATAACCATGCTATCAAGGAATACTATTTGCTGCAAGGTTTTCTTTTCAAAGGAAATCAATTATGTATTCCTCGTTCTAGCGTGAGAGAATCTCTCATTAAAGAGTTTCATGAAGGTGGATTAGCCGGTCATTTTGGCATAGAGAAGACACTAGCCTTGGTTAGTGAGTATTTTTATTGGCCACGCATGGCTAGAGATGTCGAGTTCATTGTCAAAAGGTGTAGTGTGTGTCAAAAGGCTAAAGGTCGTTTGCTTCCTCAAGGCCTTTATCCGCCATTACCGGTTCCTCAAGCTCCTTGGGAGGATGTAAGCTTGGATTTCATCACTTGGATTACCTAGGACTCAACGACAAAAGGATTCAATCATGGTGGTTGTTGATAGATTTTCCAAAATGGCACACTTTGTGGCATGTCATACAACCTATGATGCGGTTCTCATTGCTAATCTCTACTTCAAGGAGATTGTTCGCCTTCATGGAGTGCCTAAATCTATGGTAAGTGACCGAGACTCGAAGTTCTTGAGCCATTTTTGGCTTACACTATGGAAGAAGATGGGTACTAAACTGAAATTTAGTACTTCAAGCCATCCTCAAACCGATGGTCAAACCGAAGTCACCAATAGGACTTTGGGAACTCTTCTTCGTGCCTTAGCCACCAGGAGTCCTAAGCAATGGGAAGATATGCTTCCTCACGCTGAATTCGCTTACAACAGGGTTCCTAGCAAGACCACAAGCCTAAGTCCATTCAATGTCGTCTATGGACAAAATCCGAGCACTCCTATGGACTTAGCACCTTTTCCTACTCCGCAAAAGTATAGTCATGAGGCTGATGTAAGAGTCAAAGAGATCAAGCAACTCCATGCCTATGTACGTGAGAAGATTCTTAAAGCTAATGAGAAGGTGAAGGCCCGAGTTGATAAGAAGCGACGGGATGTTCAATTCCAACCGGGTGAACTTGTGTGGATCCACCTAAGGAAGGAACGTTTTCCTTCCAAGAGGAAATCCAAATTGCATCCTAGAGCGATGGTCCATTTCCTATCATTAGCAAGGTGAATGACAATGCATATCAAGTTGAGCTTAGGGAGATTATGGCGTTTCTAGTACGTTCAATGTCGCGGATCTAAGTCCTTACCATGGGGATGATGACGAACTTCCTAGCTTGAGTACAAGCTCTTCCAAAGAAGGGGAGGATGATGGAGGACCATCTACTATTCTTTCCCTAGTCAAAGATACGAAGCTCATTCACATGGTGGCTGCCACCATGTGAATAGGTCCTTGGTAATTCATTGACTAATGTTCCTAGTGATCGAGTTGTTGTTAACTTGGTTGCGTAAGTTCTTGTGTCAAATATTTCATTGCTTTCTAGCTTAATTGTATTTCAATTCATAGATTGAGTCCAGTTGTCGAGTTGATTGATGTTGATTTACTTGAGTTGTATTTATTTCCCTAAAGCTAAGAGTCATAGAGTTGTTATGATTCTAAGTGTTAGAGTCCTAATAAGGGTATGTCTCTTAGGCGTGCATTGAGTTGTAAGAGTCCTAGATTGTGTAGGAGTCTTGTTGGACGGTTGATTAGAGTTTGTTAGAGGTGTGCTTGGCAAGGGGATATTCCCTTTGACTATGCCGAGTTGTTAGCTACAATGAAGGAGCTAATCCCTCAAGATGTGCGTGATTGATCTCCTTTCAAAATGCCGTTGCAAGTTGAAACAAAGAAGGAGTGCAAGGAGGAAGTGGTTCCACATTATAAGGGCATATGCGCCTCATGCTCTTGGACAAGCTCCCACCACTACAGCCATGACTCTACTTGTCCTAAGCTCAACCGAACAAAATGGCGAACATGCTTCACCCATCATTTCCATGATCTCATTGTCAAGGCTCCATGATCGTCGTCCACTAATCCACTACTCCATGATCTACTTAGTGCTTTAATTATTTGATTTATGTAATTATTTTTATTTTAGAAAATCTGGTTGTACTTCGTGTATTTAAGAACGAATTGAATGAATGAAAAGTATCGAAGTTTATAATCAACACATTGTGTGAAATTGAGTTAAGTTCACTTTAAATTCTTAAGATTGGAATTTAGGTAACTTATCCTTTGCTTAATTAGTGTGGCAAGCTAATTTGTGATCTTAGGAAGGTCTATTCATTTAGGGTGGCGTATTGCATCCTTAAGTGTTAGATTCACGCCCAACATTTGGTGTTCATCCACGCTTGGTTGATTCATCAAATTCGTTGCTTCATATGTGTTCCAACTTGATAGTTCGAACATATATCACTGATTGAATCAAATGAAACTCAAATGCATTCAACAAAGCTAATTGAATCAAATTAAAGTCAAACGAAGTCAAACAAAACTTTATGAATCAAATGAAACTCAAATGCATTCAATAAAGCTAATTGAATCAAATGAGACTCAAATGCATTCAACAAAGCTAATTGTATCAAATGAAAGTCAAATGAAGTCAAATAAAGCTAATTGAATCAAATAAAACTCAAATGTATTCAACAAAGCTAATTGAATCAAATGAAACTCAAATGCATTCAACAAAGCTAATTGAATCAAATTAAAGTAAAATGAAGTCAAACAAAGCTAATTGAATCAAATGAAAGTAAAATGAAGTCAAACAAAGCTAATTGAATCAAGTGAAAGTCAAATTAAGCTAAATATAGCTAATAGAATCAAATGAAACTCAAATGTATTCCACAAAGCTAATTTAGTCAAATGAAATTCAAATGCATTCTACGAAGCTAATTGAATCAAATTAAAGTCAAATGAAGTCAAACATTGCTAATTGAATCAAATTAAAGTTAAATGAAGTCAAACCAAGCTAATTGAATCAAATGAATGTCAAATGAAGTCAATCAAAGTTAATTTTATCAAATGAAAGTCAAATGAAGTCAAATAAAGTTAATTGAATCAAATGAAACTCAAATGCATTCAACAAAGCTAATTGAATAAAATGAAACTCAAATGCATTCAACAAAGCTAATTAAATCAAATGAAATTCAAACATAGCTAAATGAATAAAATGAAACTCAAATGCATTCAACAAAGCTAATTGAATAAAATGAAACTCAAATGCATTCAACAAAGCTAATTGAATCAAATGAAATTCAAACATAGCTAATTGAATCAAATGAAACTCAATTGCATTCAACAAAGTTAATTGATTAAAATGAAACTCAAATGCATTCAGCAAATCTAATTGTATCAAATGAAATTCAAATGAAGTGAAACATAGCTAAATGAATTAAATGAAAATTAAATGCATTCAATAAAGCTAATTGAATCAAATGAAACTCAAATGCATTCAACAAAGCTAATTAATTCAAATTAAAGTCAAATGAAGTCAATCAAAGCTAATTGTATCAAATGAAAGTCAAATGAAGTCAAATAAAGCTAATTGAATCAAATGAAACTCAAATGCATTCAACAAAGATAATTGAATCAAATAAAATTCAAATGCATTCAATAAAGCTAATTGAATCAAAGGAAACTGATGTGGAACTTGATGTTCCAAATTGTTATGGAAGTTTCTTGATTAAAAGAAACGGTTATGGATTGTGTTTAAAGGTGAAGATGGAGTGAATCTTGAAGGCAACGACTTCAAGTTTGGAACAAAGGCAACGACTTTGATCCACTTGTCAAGCTAGTCTCTAAACTTTATCTCAAGTATGCTCAGCAACACTCTCAATATTTCTTAATCAATAATCAATAATGTCCTCTCTTTTGATTATGAAACAACCGAATTTATAGTACATCCTAAAACCCTAATCCAACTAGAATTAGAATAACTAGACTCCTAATCCAACTAAGATTAGTTACAATGACCTAAACTCCTAATCCACTTTGGATTAGTTACAACGACTCCTAACCAACTTGAATCATGTAAAATCCATCGTTTTTTAAGAACGTAGGCAAAACCATGACTCCTACTAAAACAAAATAACATCAAAACATGAAATGAGACTATTAGAGTGACTAACACACACACACGTCCAAGTAATACAAGAACAACTTGGCCCTTGTCCAAATGACCATCCAAGCCCTAATACGCCCATGTCTTCCATGTCAAGCTCTTCATTAGTTGTCTTGGCCAACAGTGTCTTGTTAAATGTTTTACCACTTCTTGTAACACTTGGCGCCTCATGATCCGTATCATTCTCCCCTTCTTGAAAAGAATTTGTCCCCAAATTCTCGTCAAGTATATAAGGAGACAAATCACCCACATTAAAGGTAGAACTTACACCTCCATAGGAATCAGGAAGTTCCAACTTATATGCATTGTCACCAATACGCCTTAGCACACGAAATGGACCATCAGCCCGTGGCATAAACTTGTTCTTGCATTTCTCAGGAAACCTATCCTTGCGTAGGTTTAACCACACTAAATCACCTACTTGAAACTCTTGTGATTTGCGGTGCTTATTAGCTCGCTGCTTATAACGATCATTCATTTTCTCAATTTGCAACTTAACTTCCTTACACTTCTTCATGAAGGATTGTTGACGAGCTTGAGCATCAAAGTTAACAAGATCTCCTCGTGGTAAATCAACAAGATCAATAGGAAGATGTGGGTTAACACCATAAACAATAAGGAATGGAGATGAACCTGTTGTAGATGATGGCGCCCTATTATAGGCAAACTCCGCATGAGCCAAACGCACATCCCAATCCTTTGTAGTCTTACTCACCAAACCTCGTAGCAATGTACCTAATGTTCTATTTGTGACTTCGGTTTGCCCATCAGTTTGGGGGTGATGCGAAGTACTAAATAGTAGTTTAGTTCCCACAAGCTTCCAAAGAGTCTTCCAAAAGTAACTAAGGAACTTAGTATCCCTATCTGATACTATACTCTTGGGAATACCATGAAGACGTACTACCTCTTTGTAATACAAATCAGCCATATTGCTAGCATCATCCGTTTTATGGCAAGGTATAAAATGAGCCATCTTGCTAAAACGATCAACCACTACCATAATGGAATCCTTACCTCTCGCTGTGCGTGGTAATCCAACAATGAAGTCCATGCTTACACTATCCCAAGGAACACTAGGAACAGGCAATGGAGTGTACAAACCCTTGTGGAAAGTGCTCTTGGCCTTTTGGCATGTGGCGCATCTCTCAATCACTTGATGAACATCTTTGAGCATCTTAGGCCAATAGAAATGTTCGCACAACAAATCATATGTCTTATGCACCCCAAAGTGACCTGCAATACCTCCAGCATGCATCTCTCTCACTAACAACTCACGTACACTACACTTAGGCACACATAGTCGATTCTCCTTAAATAAGAACCCATCTTGGACAGCATAGGAGCCTTGGGGAGCAGCAATCAAATCCTTGAAGTCATTATCATCACCATAGTGTTGTTTGAGAAGTTCAAACCCAAGTAAACGAGCTTCCATGACTGCCAACAAATACCCCCTCCTAGACAATGCATCCGCCACAACATTCTCCTTGCCTTCTTTATACTTAGAAGAAAATGTGAAGGATTGCAAAAATTCCACCCACTTAGCATGTCTCACATTAAGCTTTTGTTGCCCATGTATATGTTTTAGACTCTCATGATCCGAATGAAGCACAAAAGGCTTAGGACGAAGATAATGAGACCAATGCTCAAGTGCACGAATGATGGCATAAAACTCCTTGTCATAAGTGGAATAGTTAAGTTTAGCCCCATTCAATTTCTCACTAAAAAAGGCTATGGGACGTTTTTCTTGTAGAAGCACAGCACCTATTCCCAAACCACTAGCATCCGTTTCAACCTCAAATAATTTGGAAAAATCTGGTAAGGCAAGAACCGGTGCATTACATAGGTTAGCTTTCAATTCGTCAAAGGCCCTCTTTGCATTGTGAGTCCAAACAAACTCACCCTTTTTTATAAGCTCAGTAAGAGGGGCTGCAATAGTGCTAAAATTGCGTATAAAACGCCTATAAAAACTTGCCAACCCATGAAAACTCCTTACATCATGAGCATTCTTTGGTTCTGGCCAAGAAGAAATGGCGTCTACCTTAGAAGGATCAACGCGTACACCCTCACTCGAGACAATATACCCCAAAAAAACAAGGCTAGGAACCAAAAACGTACACTTTTCCATCTTGCCATATAGTTGTTGTGCACGCAAAGCTTCAAAAACTTGTTTTAAATGATCGAAATGCAACTCTTTTGTTGGACTATAAATCAAGATGTCATCTAAATAAACAACAACAAAAGAGTTAATAAAGGGGCGTAATACCTCGTTCATCAGTCTCATGAAAGAGCTTGGTGCATTGCATAACCCAAAGGGCATAACCATCCACTCGTATAACCCTTGCTTGGTTTTAAACGCAGTCTTCCACTCATCCCCTTCTCTCACCCTCATTTGATGGTATCCACTCCTCAAATCAATCTTGGAGAAGATTTTGGCGCCATGTAACTCGTCCAACATATCATCTAGTCTAGGCATAGGGAATCTATACTTGATGGTGATGTTATTGACAGCTCTACTATCCACACACATGCGCCAAGTACCATCCTTTTTAGGTACTAACAAAGCTGGAACAGCACAAGGGCTTTTACTTTCACGAACATACCCTCGATCAATTAGCTCTTGTACTTGCCTTTGTAGCTCCTTAGACTCTTCCGGATTGCATCTATAGGCGGGCCTTGTTTGGGAGAGTGGCTCCTGGCACCAAATCAATGGCGTGTTCAATGCCTCGAATAGGTGGAAGTCCCGGTGGGAGTTCATCCGGAAATACATCTTCAAACGCTTGTAGAAGCGCAGCCAAGGTGGGATCTTGTGGGGGATCCCTAGGTGGTGCTGCCTCCCTAAGATACAACACGTACCCCATGCAACCATCCTTTATCTCCTTCTCAAACTCAGCTCCAGTTAAGAAGAGATTGGGCTTGTTTATTTCCTTAGTTGGCGCCATCTTAGGAGGAAGTGGCTTCAACCTATAACGCTTGTTTCCAACCCTAACTGAGTAGATATTGCGTTTTCCAGCATGGTTAACATTCCTAGCCCATTGCCATGGTCTTCCCAACAAAAGAGAACAAGCATCCATGGGAATAACATCGCACCATAACTCATCCTTGTAATCTCCAATAGAAAAGGCGACAAGTGCTTGTTTCTTCACTTTAATTGGCGCATGATCATTAAGCCAATTCAAAGCATAAGGCTTGGCATGATCTCTAGTAGGCAGTTTGAGGATGTTCACCATCTTAGAAGAAGCGACGTTTGCACACGACCCACTATCAATGATGAGGTTACATGCTCGACCATTCACTAAGGCCCTTGTATAAAACAAATTCTCCTTTTGCTCCTCGTCTTCCTTCAATGGTCGGGATTCGACTCTAAGCAATCTCCTCAAAATCAATGTATCCTTGTCCGTAATGTGCCTCTTGAACCTCTTGGTCATCCCATCTCTCATCATCCTCAAAGTCGGACTCCCCTTCTTTACTTTTCTCCTCTTCCTCAAGGCATGCACGTTCCTCCTCTTCCCTTTGTTGAGCAAGGAAGGTAACTAGCGTCCTATGGTCCTTAGGGGAAATAGTAACCTTTTGTGGGCAATCACGTGAGATGTGACCAAAACCTTGACATTTATAACATTGCTTCTTAGCCAAGGCAGCATGTTCCGGGCTAATAAAGATTTTTGGCTTTGGTTTAGGGTCGAATTTAGAAGAGGAAGATGGTGGTAGTGTAGATTGGTTATAGGTAGGCTTATTTTTGTAGGAAGTGGAATAGGAGCTGCTAGAATATGTTTTCTCCTTACCCTTACTCACCTCCCTTTCTTGCTTCTCAAATCTCTCGGCCAACCTAAGCACATCATCAAAAAAATGTAGTTAGACGTTTCTACCTTATTGGCTATGGAAGGCCTCAATCCAGTGATGAAACGTCCAATCTTCATCTCCTCTTTCTCGTCCAACTCACACAATATGCACAACTTCTCAAACTCCTTAGTATACTCAGCCACACTCTTGGAGTTTTGTTGAATTTGGTTGAGCTTTAAGAACTGCTCTTGAAGATATTCACGTGGGATGAATCTCTTCTTGAGTTGCCTCTTCAATTCGAACCAAGTATCAACCCTTGGATCACCATCCCTGATTCTCTTGTTCCTCAAGCTTTCGAACCATATACTAGCATATCTAGTAATCTTCAAGTGTGCCTCTTTGAAAGCCTTTTGTTCATCGAAACCCTTATAGTCCATAAGCTTTTCAAATTGCCGAATCCATTCTTGGAGATCCTCAACGTCTCCTTCACCAAGTAAACTCCTTCAACTCCATGAGTTTGAAGTCTCTATCACTTTCTACTGGAGTTCTTATTGGTGGCTCCCTATTTGGACGTCTTTCTCCCCCTTGTTCTTCCGGACTTAGGCCAAAGTTTCAACCCTTTGGTTGGTCATATGAATGGCATTCGTGCTGTTGGTGATCTTTTCATTGATGGAGGCAAAGCTTTCATTAAAGTCCCCTCATCATACTCGCCATCATAGTCTGCAATTCTTCTCGAGTAATTGGAGTCCCCATGATCAAGAAGTCTTCAACAAACCGCCTCAACTTAGGAAATACGTAACTCCGTCAAAACACGGCAAAAAATTCTGAAATTTGGACACGATCTAGATTTGTATGGTGTAAGATTCCAGTTAAAATTTCGTAGCCAAATTCGTTCCTAAACGCTGGTAATCGTCGTTTTAATATCGCTGTTCTTGATTCCAGCGATTCTTGCACGCCTTCAAAGAACGGTCTCGAAACTATATCAAAACCCCTCGAAACTTCGTGAAATTTTGACACAATAAACTAGACAAGATGTAGTCCAGTTTAGGATCAAAAATCTTCAAAAAATTCAAAGTATTCTGGGAGTTCGAGGCCCCCAAAGTTACTGCAAATTCGGGATGAATTCGGGCAGTAAAAACAAGTGTCGCCCTGGGATCTTGGGCAAAGCTCTGATACCACTTGATGTGGAACTTGATGTTCCAAATAGTTATGGAAGTTTCTTGATTAAAAGAAACGGTTATGGATTGTGTTTAAAGGTGAAGATGGAGTGAATCTTGAAGGCAACGACTTCAAGTTTGGAACAAAGGCAACGACTTTGATCCACTAGTCAAGCTAGTCTCTAAACTTTATCTCAAGTATGCTCAGCAATACTCTCAATATTTCTTAATCAATAATCAATAATGTCCTCTCTTTTGATTATGAAACAACCGAATTTATAGTACATCCTAAAACCCTAATCCAACTAGAATTAGAATAACTAGACTCCTAATCCAACTAAGATTAGTTACAATGACCTAAACTCCTAATCCACTTTGGATTAGTTGCAACGACTCCTAACCAACTTGAATCATGTAAAATCCATCGTTTTAAGAACGTAGGCAAAACCATGACTCCTACTAAAACAAAATAACATCAAAACATGAAATGAGACTATTAGAGTGACTAACACACACACGTCCAAGTAATACAAGAACAACTTGGCCCTTGTCCAAATGACCATCCAAGCCCTAATACGCCCATGTCTTCCATGTCAAGCTCTTCATTAGTTGTCTTGGCCAACAATGTCTTGTTAAATGTTTTACCACTTCTTGTAACACTTGGCGCCTCATGATCCGTATCAGAAACTCAAATGAATTCAACAAAGCTAATTGAATAAAATGAAACTCAAATGCATTCAACAAAGCTAATTGAATCATATTAAACTCAAATGCATTAAACAAAGCTAATTGAATCAAATGAAAGTGATACGAAATCAGTTGCTAATTCCGAAATTCTACTAAGTACTAATCTCAATCACAACAAAGGAGAGATTCACGGTTTAAAGATTAGTACTAGTTTAATCATGTTGAGCAACGAAGGAAAGGAAGTTAATTAAGCTAGTTAGTTTAATTAACGTTTTTGTAATTTTCGGTTTTTGTAAACCCGGAATTATTTTGTTTAGCGTAAGTGTAAATTGGTCGAACCGTACTTGGGGTTGCGAACCATACTTGGGACGTGTAATGGGCACTCATGGAGATCTTTTGAAGCTTCCCTTGCAAGCTAAGGCAAGCCCTCCACTTGATTGAAGAAAACCGTCCCACTTTGCCCCAAAGTCAACAAAACACACAACAACACTATTCCTCCTTACATCCTTGTTGGATTAAGAGATATTTGTTGTTTAATTGATTTGTTTAATTACTTTGGTGCTTAGATATTTTGGCTAATGTTTTAAGCCTTCTTTAGCTTGTACTTGATATATGTAATGGATCAAGCAATGAACAATCAGTTTTAGTTTTTGATTTAAACATTGTGTTTATTCGAGTTTTTGGAGATTGAAAAATCCGAAATTCCTCTTGTGATTAAGAAGTGATCTTAATTTCGAAACCCTTGAGTTAAGTGAGTGAAACTTAATTTAAGAGAGAGTTAATATAATTAGTGAGTTTAAACTAATTAAATCCACTCTCAAAACCCTCCTAAATCAGTTAATAAGTAAGATAAACTTCATAACCGATTTAGAATCCTTAAGCACAAATAAGTGAGTAAAGCTTATCGAGCTTAAGTTACATATTCATATAAGATTTCGCATCAAGTGGTATCAAGAGCTAAGTTCTGAAATGGACGATGAAAGGGATGATAATGCTAGACGAGATGCGATGCTAGAAGCGTTAGCTAAGCAAAACGAAGCATTACACGACATGATGGCAAAGATAACCTTAGAATTGTTTAAGAAGAAACCCAATGAGGAAGAAAGGAGTTCTAGGACTGATGATAGGGGTTTGAAAATCGAAGTTCCGGATTTTGACGGAGCTAGTGATCCGGAATTATACATTGAATGGGAACGTTCTTTGGAGCGTTTTTTTGATTACAAAGACACTCCGAATGATAAGAAATACAAGGTTGCTGTTTTGAAGCTAACCAAATATGCATCCATTTGGTTAGAAGGATTGAAGAGGCAAAGGGTGAAGGAGAACAAATCCAAGATTGCTACTTGGGAGAAATTGAAGAAGCAATTGCGGAAGCGTTTTGTTCCTACTAACTACAAGCAAAATCAGTATGTTAGATGGTCCACACTCAAACAAGGCACCACGTCCATGGATGAGTACATCAAGGAATTCGAAAAGCTTTCCATTGTTTGTGAAATAGAAGAAATGGAGGAACAAAAATTGGGCAGATTCTTGGGAGGCCTAAATGAGGATGTGCGTGAGAAGGTGGAGGTATACCCATACCTTTCTTTCGACGAGGCTTGCAAAGTGGCTCTCAAAATTGACAGCCAAAAGAAGAAAGCAACAACAAGTAAGTCTTATTCAAAGCCATTTAGTACTTTTAAAGCTAATACTAGTACTAGCAACTTTGATAAGAACAAAAAATCAGATTTCATTCCAAAAGAGAAGGAGAAAGTTGTAGATGATAAAGCCTTTAAGGTGAAATGTTTTAAGTGTCAAGGTTATGGTCATTACCAATCGACTTGTCCTACGAAAAGAGTCATGACTATAAGGGACATAGAGGAGATAGACGAATTGGAGAGGTTATACCTCTTAGAAAAGCAACATGATAAATCTGATTTAGGAAACGAAAGTGATGAGGACGTGTGTAATCCGGAAATGGAGGGTGAAATGTTGGTTCTTAGAAGATCTTTGTACTCTAATGTCGTGGCTGAAAATGAGGAACAAAGAGAAACCATTTTTCATTCGAAATGCTTAGTGAATAAGAAGCTATGCACGTTAATCATTGATGGTGGTAGTTGTACAAATGTGGCTTCAACTGAACTCGTAGAGAAGTTAGCATTACCTACTACTAAACATCCACATCCTTATAAACTGAAATGGTTAGATGATGATAGTGAAGTAAGGGTGAAGAATAGAGTTTTAATCACGTTTTCCATTGGAAATTATGAAGATGAAATTCTATGTGATGTAATTCCTATGACTGCGTGCCATATTCTACTTGGTAGACCGTGGCAATTTGATCGAAAAGTAATGCATGATGGTTGTTCGAATGTGTATAAGGTAAACAAGAATGGCAAAACCAAAATCTTATTACCATTGCCCCCTTCAAAAATCCGAGACACAACACCTAAGCCAAAAAAGAACCTCGTGTGTGGTAGTGTGTTTTTGGGGAGAAAAAGATTCGAGAGGGAGTTGGGAACAAATCAGGTCGTGTATGTTCTAGTTGCTAAGGAGGTGAACGAGGGAATGGAAGTTGAAGATTCGGATTTGAGGGAGTTATTGGAGGGATTTGGAGACGTGTTTCCTAATGACCTACCAAATGGCCTACCCCCTAAACGTGGAATTGAGCATCAAATTGATCTCATTCCCGGAGCACCACTTCCAAATAAACCTTCCTATAGATGCAATCCCAAAGAAAGTGAGGAGTTACAAAGCCAAATCGATGAATTGATGAAGAAAGGCTACGTGAGAGAGAGTAAAAGTCCATGTCTTTGTTCCGGCTTTACTTGTGCCAAAAAAAGACGGAACATGGAGGATGTGTATTGATAGCCGTCTTTGTGAACAATATAACCATCAAATACGGATTTCCCATCCCTAGGTTAGATGACATGTTAGATGAGTTAAGTGGATCCAATTTGTTTTCGAAAATTGATTTGAGAAGTGGATACCACCAAATATGCATGAGAGAGGGAGATGAGTGGAAGACGGCTTTCAAAACGAAGTATGGGTTGTATGAATGGATGGTTATGCCGTTTGGTCTCACAAATGCCCCTAGTACGTTCATGAGATTGATGAATGAAGTACTTAGGCCGTTTTTGGGAAAGTTCGTGGTGGTGTATTTGGATGATATTCTTGTCTATAGTTCTAACAAGGAGGATCATTTGGAGCATTTGCAACGATTGTTCGAAGTTCTAAAAGAGCAAAACCGTACGGAAAGCTAGAAAAGTGCACGTTTATGCAAAGGGAGATTGGCTTCCTTGGTTTCATCATTTCGATAAAGGCGTGAAGGTGGATCCATCCAAAGTAGAAGCAATTTCTTCTTGGTCGGTTCCCACCACTATCACCGAGGTGAGATCTTTTCATGGTTTAGCTTCATTTTATAGGAGGTTTATAAATAATTTCAGCACATTATTAGCTCCTATAATCGAATGTACTAAACATGGAAAATTTACATGGAGTGACGCAGCTCAAAAGGCGTTTGAACTTGTAAAGGAGAAAATGTGTAACACGCCTATTTTAGCTTTACCTGATTTCACTAAACCATTTGAAGTTGAGTGTGACGCAAGTGGAACGGGTATTGGGGCTGTTCTAATTCAATGTGGCAAACCTATTGCTTATTTTAGCGAGAAACTAAATCGAGCCAAGTTGAATTATTCCACGTATGATAAAGAGTTTTACGCCATGGTTAGAGCTCTTAATCATTGGAGTCACTATTTGCGACCACAAGCTTTTGTTCTCCATTCGGATCATGAATCATTGAAATATATTCATGGCCAACATAAGCTTAGTGCTCGTCATGCTAAATGGGTGGAATTCTTACAATCTTTCAATTTTGTTGCCAAGTACAAGGCCGGAAAAGCCAACATTGTAGCTGATGCTTTATCTCGGAGACACGTATTGCTTAACATGGTGGATTCCAAGGTACTTGGGTTTGAGTTGATTAAAGAATTCTATGTTCTTGATGAGGAGACACGTGACCTGTTCGTGGCTACCAAGGATGGTCCAAAAGACCATTATCATCAAATGGAAGGGTTTTTGTTTAAAGGGAACAAACTTTGTGTTCCTAAATGTCCCGTTCGTGATTTGCTAATAAGAGAAGCTCATGGAGGTGGGTTAGCTGGCCATTTTGGCGTTAACAAGACTATGGAGTTGTTACAAGAACATTTTTCGTGGCCTCATATGCTCAAAGAAGTACATGCTGTTTTGGCTCGTTGTGGTGTTTGTCAAAGGGCTAAAAGCACGTTCCATAAGGGGTTGTACACTCCTTTACCAACACCGGAGAGACCATGGGAGGATGTCAGTATGGATTTCATTGTGGCTCTTCCTAGGACACAAAGAGGGAAGGATTCGGTCATGGTGGTAGTGGACCGTTTCTCAAAAATGGCACACTTCGTGCCTTGTCACAAAACGGAAGATGCTCTTAATGTTTCTTGTTTATATTTCGGGAAATTGTTCGCTTGCATGGAGTGCCAAGAACTATTGTCTCGGATCGGGATAGTAAGTTTTGAGTCATTTTTGGAGGTCCCTATGGAGGATGATGGGTACTAAGTTCGTTGTTTAGTACTTCACATCACCCCCAAACAGATGGTCAAACCGAAGTGACCAATCGAACTCTAGGCACCTTGTTAAGGGGCTTAGTGAGCAAGACGGGAAAGGATTGGGATGTCAAGTTATGCCATGCGGAGTTTGCTTACAATAGAACTCCAACTTTTGCAACAAAACATTCACCGTTCGAAGTGGTATATGGGGTAAATCCGTATGTACCTATTGATCTTATTTCGTTGCCTAAAGACTCTTATGTCCATGGAGATGCTAGGCAACAAGCTGAAACAATGGTGAAAGTTCACAAAGAAATACGCACCAATATCGAGAAGACAAATGAGATGTACAAAAGGAAAGCAAACAAAAGTCGGAAACCGAGGTTGTTTGCTCCCGAAGATTTGGTGTGGATTCACTTGAGGAAGGAGAGGTTTCCAAGTAAAAGAAAGCATAAACTCATGCCCCGAAGTGAAGGACCTTTCAAGGTTCTTGAACGTTATGGAGACAATGCTTACAAGATAGACCTTCCGGAGACTATGGCGTGGCAACGAACATTCAACGTAGGGGACTTATCCCCCTATTTAGAAGATGAAGATGTGCAAGAATTGAGGACAATTCCTTTTGAAGAAGGAGAGGATGATACGAAATCAGTTGCTAATTCCGAAATTCTACTAAGTACTAATCTCAATCACAACAAAGGAGAGATTCACGGTTTAAAGATTAGTACTAGTTTAATCATGTTGAGCAACGAAGGAAAGGAAGTTAATTAAGCTAGTTAGTTTAATTAACGTTTTTGTAATTTTCGGTTTTTGTAAACCCGGAATTATTTTGTTTAGCGTAAGTGTAAATTGGTCGAACCGTACTTGGGGTTGCGAACCATACTTGGGACGTGTAATGGGCACTCATGGAGATCTTTTGAAGCTTCCCTTGCAAGCTAAGGCAAGCCCTCCACTTGATTGAAGAAAACCGTCCCACTTTGCCCCAAAGTCAACAAAACACACAACAACACTATTCCTCCTTACATCCTTGTTGGATTAAGAGATATTTGTTGTTTAATTGATTTGTTTAATTACTTTGGTGCTTAGATATTTTGGCTAATGTTTTAAGCCTTCTTTAGCTTGTACTTGATATATGTAATGGATCAAGCAATGAACAATCAGTTTTAGTTTTTGATTTAAACATTGTGTTTATTCGAGTTTTTGGAGATTGAAAAATCCGAAATTCCTCTTGTGATTAAGAAGTGATCTTAATTTCGAAACCCTTGAGTTAAGTGAGTGAAACTTAATTTAAGAGAGAGTTAATATAATTAGTGAGTTTAAACTAATTAAATCCACTCTCAAAACCCTCCTAAATCAGTTAATAAGTAAGATAAACTTCATAACCGATTTAGAATCCTTAAGCACAAATAAGTGAGTAAAGCTTATCGAGCTTAAGTTACATATTCATATAAGATTTCGCATCAGAAAGTCAAATGAAGTCAAACATTGCGAATTGAATCAAGTGGAACTCAAATGTATTCAGCAAAGCTAATTCAATCAAATGAAACTCAAATGCATTCAACAAAGCTAATTGGATCAAATGAAACTCAAATGCATGCAACAAAGCTAATTAAATGAAATTCAAGTAAAATGAAGTCAAACAAAGCTAATTGAATTAATTGAAAGTCAATGGAAGTCAAATAAAGCTAATTGAATTAAATGAAACTCAAATGCATTCAACAAAGCTAATTGAATCAAATGAAACTCAAATGCATTCAACAAAGCTGATTGAATCAAATGAAACTCAAATGCATTCAACAAAGCTAATTGAATCAAATTAAAGTCAAATGAAGTCAAACAAAACTTTATGAATCAAATGAAACTCAAATGCATTCAATAAAGCTAATTGAATCAAATGAAACTCAAATGCATTCAACAAAGCTAATTAAATCAAATGAAAGTCAAATGAAGTCAAATAAAGCTAATTGAATCAAATGAAACTCAATTGCATTCAACAAAGCTAATTGAATCAAATGAAATTCAAACATAGCTAAATGAATCAAATGAAACTCAAATGCATTCAACAAAGCTAATTGAATAAAATGAAACTCAAATGCATTCAACAAAGCTAATTGAATAAAATGAAACTCAAATGCATTCAACAAAGCTAATTGAATCAAATGAAATTCAAACATAGCTAATTGAATAAAATGAAACTCAAATGCATTCAACAAAGCTAATTGATTAAAATGAAACTCAAATGCATTCAACAAATCTAATTGTATCAAATGAAATTCAAATGAAGTGAAACATAGCTTAATGAATCAAATGAAAATTAAATGCATTCATTAAAGCTAATTGAATCAAATGAAACTCAAATGCATTCAACAAAGCTAATTGATTCAAATTAAAGTCAAATGAAGTCAATCAAAGCTAATTGAATCAAATGAAAGTCAAATGAAGTCGAAATAAAGCTAATTGAATCAAATGAAACTCAAATGCATTCAACAAAGATAATTGAATCATATTAAATTCAAATGCATTCATTAAAGCTAATTGAATCAAAGGAAACTCAAATGCATTCAACAAAGCTAATTGAATAAAATGAAACTCAAATGCATTCAACAAAGCTAATTGAGTCAAATGAAATTCAAACATAGCTAATTGAATCATATGAAACTCAAATGCATTCAACAAAGCTAATTGAATAAAATGAAACTCAAATGCATTCAACAAAGCTAATTGTATCAAATGAAAGTCAAATGAAGTCAAACATAGCTAAATGAATCAAATGAAAATCAAATGCATTCAATAGAGCTAATTGAATCAAATGAAACTCAAATGCATTCAACAAAGTAAATTGATTCAAATTTAAGTCAAATGAAGTCAATCAATGCTAATTGTAACAAATGAAAGTCAAATGAAGTCAAATAAAGCTAATTGAATCAAATAAACTCAAATGCATTCAACAAATCTAATTGAATCAAATAAAACACAATTGCATTCAACAAAGCTAATTGAATCAAATGAAACGTAAATGTATTCAAAAAAGCTAATTGAATCAAATCATATTCAAGTAAAATGAAGTCAAACAAAGCTAATTAAATTAAATGAAAGTCAATGGAAGTCAAATAAAGCTAATTGAATCAAATGAAACTCAAATGCATTCAACAAAGCTAATTGAATCAAATGAAACTCAAAAGCATTCAACAAAGCTGATTGAATCAAATGAAACTCAAATGCATTCAACAAAGCTAATTGAATCAAATTAAAGTCAAACGAAGTCAAATAAAACTTTATGAATCAAATGAAACTCAAATGCATTCAATAAAGCTAATTGAATCAAATGAGACTCAAATGCATTCAACAAAGCTAATTGTATCAAATGAAAGTCAAATGAAGTCAAATAAAGCTAATTGAATCAAATAAAACTCAAATGCATTCAACAAAGCTAATTGAATCAAATGAAACTCAAATGCATTCAACAAAGCTAATTGAATCAAATTAAAGTAAAATGAAATCAAACAAAGCTAATTGAATCAAATGAAAGTAAAATGACGTCAAACAAAGCTAATTGAATCAAGTGAAAGTCAAATTAAGCTAAACATAGCTAATAGAATCAAATGAAACTCAAATGTATTCCACAAAGCTAATTTAGTCAAATGAAATTCAAATGCATTCTACAAAGCTAATTGAATAAAATGAAACTCAAAATGCATTCAACAAAGCTAATTGTATCAAATGAAAGTCAAATGAAGTCAAACATAGCTAAATGAATCAAATGAAAATCAAATGCATTCAATAGAGCTAATTGAATCAAATGAAACTCAAAGGCATTCAACAAAGTTAATTGATTCAAATTTAAGTCAAATGAAGTCAATCAATGCTAATTGTATCAAATGAAAGTCAAATGAAGTCAAATAAAGCTAATTGAATCAAATAAACTCAAATGCATTCAACAAATCTAATTGAATCAAATAAAACACAAATGCATTCAACAAAGCTAATTCAATCAAATGAAACGCAAATGTATTCAACAAAGCTAATTAAATCAAATTAAAATAAAATGAAGTCAAACAAAGCTAATTGAATCAAATGAAGTCAAACAAAGTCAAACATAGCTAATAGAATTAACTAAAACTCAAATGCATTCAACAAAGCTAATTGAATCATATTAAACTCAAATGCATTAAACAAAGCTAATTGAATCAAATGAATGTCAAATGAAGTAAAACATTGCGAATTGAATCAAGTGGAACTCAAATGTATTCAACAAAGCTAATTGAATCAAATGAAACTTAAATGCATTCAACAAAGCTAATTGGATTAAATGAAACCCTAATGCATTCAACAAAACTAATTAAATGAAATTCAAGTAAAATGAAGTCAAACAAAGCTAATTAAATTAAATGAATGTCAATGGAAGTCAAATAAAGCTAATTGAATCAAATGAAACTCAAATGCATTCAACAAAGCTAATTGAATCAAATGAAACTCAAATGCATTAAACAAAGCTGATTGAATCAAATGAAATTCAAATGCATTCAACAAAGCTAATTGAATCAAATTAAAGTCAAACGAAGTCAAACAAAACTTTATGAATCAAATGAAACTCAAATGCATTCAATAAAGCTAATTGAATCAAATGAGACTCAAATGCATTCAACAAAGCTAATTGTATCAAATGAAAGTCAAATGAAGTAAAATAAAGCTAATTGAATCAAATAAAACTCAAATGCATTCAACAAAGCTAATTAAATCAAATGAAACGCAAATGCATTCAACAAAGCTAATTGAATCATATTAAACTCAAATGCATTAAACAAAGCTAATTGAATCAAATGAATGTCAAATGAAGTAAAACATTGCGAATTGAATCAAGTGGAACTCAAATGTATTTAACAAAGCTAATTGAATCAAATGAAACTCAAATGCATTCAACAAAGCTAATTGGATTAAATGAAACCCAAATGCATTCAACAAAGCTAATTAAATGAAATTCAAGTAAAATGAAGTCAAACAAAGCTAATTAAATTAAATGAAAGTCAATGGAAGTCAAATAAAGCTAATTGAATCAAATAAAACTCAAATGCATTCAACAAAGCTAATTGAATCAAATGAAACTCAAATGCATTCAACAAAGCTAATTCAATCAAATGAAACGCAAATGTATTCAACAAAGCTAATTGAATCATATTAAAATAAAATGAAGTCAAACAAAGCTAATTGAATCAAATGAAAGTCAAATTAAGCTAAACATAGCTAATAGAATCAAATGAAACTCAAATGTATTCCACAATGCTAATTTAGTCAAATGAAATTCAAATGCATTCTACAAAGCTAATTGAATAAAATGAAACTCAAATGCATTCAACAAAGCTAATTGTATCAAATGAAAGTCAAATGAAGTCGAAACATAGCTAAATGAATCAAATGAAAATCAAATGTATTCAATAGAGCTAATTGAATCAAATGAAACTCAAATGCATTCAACAAAGTTAATTGATTCAAATTTAAGTCAAATGAAGTAAATCAATGCTAATTGTATCAAATGAAAGTGAAATGAATTCAAATAAAGCTAATTGAATCAAATAAACTCAAATGCATTCAACAAATCTAATTGAATCAAATAAAACACAAATGCATTCAACAAAGCTAATTGAATCAAATGAAACGCAAAATGTATTCAATAAAGCTAATTGAATCAAATTAAAATAAAATGAAGTCAAACAAAGCTAATTGAATCAAATGAAGTCAAACAAAGTCAAACATAGCTAATAGAATTAACTAAAACTCAAATGCATTCAACAAAGCTAATTGAATCATATTAAACTCAAATGCATTAAACAAAGCTAATTGAATCAAATGAATGTCAAATGAAGTAAAACATTGCGAATTGAATCAAGTGAAACTCAAATGTATTCAACAAAGCTAATTGAATCAAATGAAACTTAAATGCATTCAACAAAGCTAATTGGATTAAATGAAACCCTAATGCATTCAACAAAGCTAATTAAATGAAATTCAAGTAAAATGAAGTCAAACAAAGCTAATTAAATTAAATGAAAGTCAATGGAAGTCAAATAAAGTTAATTGAATCAAATGAAACTCAAATGCATTCAACAAAGCTAATTGAATCAAATGAAACTCAAATGCATTAAACAAAGCTGATTGAATCAAATGAAATTCAAATGCATTCAACAAAGCTAATTGAATCAAATTAAAGTCAAACGAAGTCAAACAAAACTTTATGAATCAAATGAAACTCAAATGCATTCAATAAAGCTAATTGAATCAAATGAGACTCAAATGCATTCAACAAAGCTAATTGTATCAAATGAAAGTCAAATGAAGTAAAATAAAGCTAATTGAATCAAATAAAACTCAAATGCATTCAACAAAGCTAATTGAATCAAATGAAACGCAAATGCATTCAACAAAGCTAATTGAATCATATTAAACTCAAATGCATTAAACAAAGCTAATTGAATCAAATGAATGTCAAATGAAGTAAAACATTGCGAATTGAATCAAGTGGAACTCAAATGTATTCAACAAAGCTAATTGAATCAAATGAAACTCAAATGCATTCAACAAAGCTAATTGGATTAAATGAAACCCAAATGCATTCAACAAAGCTAATTAAATGAAATTCAAGTAAAATAAAGTCAAACAAAGCTAATTAAATTAAATGAAAGTCAATGGAAGTCAAATAAAGCTAATTGAATCAAATGAAACTCAAATGCATTCAACAAAGCTAATTGAATCAAATGAAACTCAAATGCATTCAACAAAGCTGATTGAATCAAATGAAACTCAAATGCATTCAACAAAGCTAATTCAATCAAATGAAACGCAAATGTATTCAACAAAGCTAATTGAATCAAATTAAAATAAAATGAAGTCAAACAAAGCTAATTGAATCAAATGAAAGTCAAATTAAGCTAAACATAGCTAATAGAATCAAATGAAACTCAAATGTATTCCACAATGCTAATTTAGTCAAATGAAATTCAAATGCATTCTACAAAGCTAATTGAATAAAATGAAACTCAAATGCATTCAACAAAGCTAATTGTATCAAATGAAAGTCAAATGAAGTCAAACATAGCTAAATGAATCAAATGAAAATCAAATGTATTCAATAGAGCTAATTGAATCAAATGAAACTCAAATGCATTCAACAAAGTTAATTGATTCAAATTTAAGTCAAATGAAGTAAATCAATGCTAATTGTATCAAATGAAAGTGAAATGAATTCAAATAAAGCTAATTGAATCAAATAAACTTAAATGCATTCAACAAATCTAATTGAATCAAATAAAGCACAAATGCATTCAACAAAGCTAATTGAATCAAATGAAACGCAAATGTATTCAATAAAGCTAATTGAATCAAATTAAAATAAAATGAAGTCAAACAAAGCTAATTGAATCAAATGAAGTCAAACAAAGTCAAACATAGCTAATAGAATTAACTAAAACTCAAATGCATTCAACAAAGCTAATTGAATCATATAAAACTCAAATGCATTAAACAAAGCTAATTGAATCAAATGAATGTCAAATGAAGTAAAACATTGCGAATTGAATCAAGTGGAACTCAAATGTATTCAACAAAGCTAATTGAATCAAATGAAACTTAAATGCATTCAACAAAGCTAATTGGATTAAATGAAACCCTAATGCATTCAACAAAGCTAATTAAATGAAATTCAAGTAAAATGAAGTCAAACAAAGCTAATTAAATTAAATGAAAGTCAATGGAAGTCAAATAAAGTTAATTGAATCAAATGAAACTCAAATGCATTCAACAAAGCTAATTGAATCAAATGAAACTCAAATGCATTAAACAAAGCTGATTGAATCAAATGAAATTCAAATGCATTCAACAAAGCTAATTGAATCAAATTAAAGTCAAACGAAGTCAAACAAAACTTTATGAATCAAATGAAACTCAAATGCATTCAATAAAGCTAATTGAATCAAATGAGACTCAAATGCATTCAACAAAGCTAATTGTATCAAATGAAAGTCAAATGAAGTAAAATAAAGCTAATTGAATCAAATAAAACTCAAATGCATTCAACAAAGCTAATTGAATCAAATGAAACTCAAATGCATTCAACAAAGCTAATTGAATCAAATGAAACTAAAATGCATTCAACAAAGCTAATTGAATCAAATGAATGTCAAATGAAGTAAAACATTGCGAATTGAATCAAGTGGAACTCAAATGTATTCAACAAAGCTAATTGAATCAAATGAAACTCAAATGCATTCAACAAAGCTAATTGGATTAAATGAAACCCAAATGCATTCAACAAAGCTAATTAAATGAAATTCAAGTAGAATAAAGTCAAACAAAGCTAATTAAATTAAATGAAAGTCAAATGAAGTCAAATAAAGCTAATTGAATCAAATGAAACTCAAATGCATTCAACAAAGCTAATTGAATCAAATGAAACTCAAATGCATTCAACAAAGCTGATTGAATCAAATGAAACTCAAATGCATTCAACAAAGCTAATTCAATCAAATGAAACGCAAATGTATTCAACAAAGCTAATTGAATCAAATTAAAATAAAATGAAGTCAAACAAAGCTAATTGAATCAAATGAAAGTCAAATTAAGCTAAACATAGCTAATAGAATCAAATGAAACTCAAATGTATTCCACAATGCTAATTTAGTCAAATGAAATTCAAATGCATTCTACAAAGCTAATTGAATAAAATGAAACTCAAATGCATTCAACAAAGCTAATTGTATCAAATGAAAGTCAAATGAAGTCAAACATAGCTAAATGAATCAAATGAAAATCAAATGTATTCAATAGAGCTAATTGAATCAAATGAAACTCAAATGCATTCAACAAAGTTAATTGATTCAAATTTAAGTCAAATGAAGTAAATCAATGCTAATTGTATCAAATGAAAGTGAAATGAATTCAAATAAAGCTAATTGAATCAAATAAACTTAAATGCATTCAACAAATCTAATTGAATCAAATAAAGCACAAATGCATTCAACAAAGCTAATTGAATCAAATGAAACGCAAATGTATTCAATAAAGCTAATTGAATCAAATTAAAATAAAATGAAGTCAAACAAAGCTAATTGAATCAAATGAAGTCAAACAAAGTCAAACATAGCTAATAGAATTAACTAAAACTCAAATGCATTCAACAAAGCTAATTGAATCATATTAAACTCAAATGCATTAAACAAAGCTAATTGAATCAAATGAATGTCAAATGAAGTAAAACATTGCGAATTGAATCAAGTGGAACTCAAATGTATTCAACAAAGCTAATTGAATCAAATGAAACTCAAATGCATTCAACAAAGCTAATTGGATCAAATGAAACCCAAATGCATTCAACAAAACTAATTAAATGAAATTCAAGTAAAATGAAGTCAAACAAAGCTAATTAAATTAAATGAAAGTAAATGGAAGTCAAATAAAGCTAATTGAATCAAATGAAACTCAAATGCATTCAACAAAGCTAATTGAATCAAATGAAACTCAAATGCATTCAACAAAGCTGATTGAATCAAATGAAACTCAAATGCATTCAACAAAGCTAATTGGATCAAATTAAAGTCAAACGAAGTCAAACAAAACTTTATGATAATCAAATGAAACTCAAATGCATTCAATAAAGCTAATTGAATCAAATGAGACTCAAATGCATTCAACAAAGCTAATTGTATCAAATGAAAGTCAAATGAAGTCAAATAAAGCTAATTGAATCAAATAAAACTCAAATGCATTCAACAAAGCTAATTGAATCAAATGAAACTCAAATGCATTCAACAAAGCTAATTGAATCAAATTAAAGTAAAATGAAGTCAAACAAAGCTAATTGAATCAAATGAAAGTAAAATAAAGTCAAACAAAGCTAATTGAATCAAGTGAAAGTCAAATTAAGCTAAACATAGCTAATAGAATCAAATGAAACTCAAATGTATTCCACAAAGCTAATTGAATCAAATGAAACTCAAATGCATTCAACAAAGCTAATTGAATCAAATTAAAGTAAAATGAAGTCAAACAAAGCTAATTGAATCAAATGAAAGTAAAATGAAGTCAAACAAAGCTAATTGAATCAAGTGAAAGTCAAATTAAGCTAAACATAGCTAATAGAATCAAATGAAACTCAAATGTATTCCACAAAGCTAATTTAGTCAAATGAAATTCAAATGCATTCTACAAAGCTAATTGAATCAAATTAAAGTCAAATGAAGTCAAACATAGGTAATTGAATCAAATTAAAGTTAAATGAAGTCAAACCCAAGCTAATTGAATCAAATAAAAGTCAAATAAAGTCAATCAAAGCTAATTGTATCAAATGAAAGTCAAATGAAGTCAAATAAGGTTAATTGAATTAATTGAAACTCAAATGCATTCAACAAAGCTAATTGAATAAAATGAAACTCAAATGCATTCAACAAAGCTAATTAAATCAAATGAAATTCAAACATAGCTAAATGAATAAAATGAAACTCAAATGCATTCAACAAAGCTAATTGAATCAAATGAAATTCAAACATATTCAACAAAGCTTATTGAATCAAATTAAATTCAAACATAACTAATTGAATCAAATGAAACTCAAATGCATTCAACAAAGCTAATTGACTAAAATGAAACTCAAATGCATTCAACAAATCTAATTGTATCAAATGAAATTTAAATGAAGTGAAACATAGCTAAATGAATTAAATGAAAATTAAATGCATTCAATAAAGCTAATTGAATTAAATGAAACTCAAATGCATTCAACAAAGCTAATTAATTCAAATTAAAGTCAAATGAAGTCAATCAAAGCTAATTGTATCAAATGAAAGTCAAATGAAGTCAAATAAAACTAATTGAATCAAATGAAACTCAAATGCATTCAACAAAGATAATTGAATCAAATAAAATTCAAATGCATTCATTAAAGCTAATTGAATCAAAGGAAACTCAAATGCATTCAACAAAGCTAATTGAATAAAATGAAACTCAAATGCATTCAACAAAGCTAATTGAGTCAAATGAAATTCAAACATAGCTAATTGAATCATATGAAACTCAAATGCATTCAACAAAGCTAATTGAATAAAATGAAACTCAAATGCATTCAACAAAGCTAATTGTATCAAATGAAAGTCAAATGAAGTCAAACATAGCTAAATGAATCGAATGAAAAGCAAATGCATTCAATAGAGCTAATTGAATTAAATGAAACTCAAATGCATTCAACAAAGTTAATTGATTCAAATTAAAGTCAAATGAAGTCAATCAAATCTAATTGTATCAAATCAAAGTCAAATGAAGTCGAAATAAAGCTAATTGAATCAAATGAAACTCAAATGCATTCAACAAAGCTAATTGAATCAAATAAAACACAAATGCATTCAATATAGCTAATTGAATAAAATGAAACGCAAATGAAGTCAACAAAGCTAATTGAATCAAATTAAAATAGAATAAAGTCAAACAAAGCTAATTGAATCAAATGAAGTCAAACAAAGTCAAACATAGCTAATCTGCAACACACAATTATGTAACATAAATCACAAAACAGGGAATACATAATAAGTGTAAAAAAAGTTTAGGAAGGAACTTGGGAGTAAGGTTTTTACCTTTTGTCGATACGACGTAATAGTGCGATCGACCTTCCACTTGCGGTCAAGTAAGCTTTGAGATGATGGTAGAACCAACTCCATGATGTCTTGTTCTCGGGAAATCTACCACAAGAAGCGCTACGGGGAATATCTCATTGTTTCCATCCAATGAGACAAGCCGAGGCAATAAGATCCCTCCAAAGTTCCCTTTAAGATGGGTGCCATCAACACCAACCAAACCCCTACAACCATCTATTAAGCCCTTGGGCGAGCATGGAAGCTAATGAAAATGGACTTGAGCGTAGAGGCTTTTCGGGCCTTTGTAATGCTGCCCAAGTACAAAAAGCAAGCGAGTTTGGGTTGTTCATCTTAGCGACACACGGTAAGGTTGGTAGATTTGTGTAGGAATCATCATGACCTCCTTGGATGATTACGATTGCCTTATCTTTCATTTTATACGGTGTGGAAGTTGCCATTCTCACACCATATCTATCCCAAGCAACTCATTTATAGTTTTTCCCTCCAATGTCCATATTTGCTCTAATATCCTCCAACAATTTCCCTAGCGACCCATTCACAGTTCACCATAGGATTAGTTACTAAATTCAAATCACAACTATGCTTTTGCTTCATTGTTTTGATTGCCCAAGTATACCCATCCGCTAGCCTTGCGGCATGGATTCTCCACCCACACCTTTCATCAGGCACACTCTGCTTTGTATACCTAAGCTCCTCGACTTAATGACAACTAAGGCAAAAACCTTCCCGTACATAGTAGTCTCTCAAGGTGTCTTTGAAGTGATCCTTGTCCAAAAAAAGCATCCATGGTTTTAGAAATATCTTTCCCATCTCAACATCATCATATATAACACCATTTTTGTACATCCTTTGAAATATTCTCCTTCTTGACATTCCAATCCGAGTTCCTAAATGCCTCCCACCCACCATCACCAAAATTCAAGTGCAACGACTCATTCACATCCTCTTCCTCTAAAAATCATCATCATCAATCCTTCTTGATCGAGTCCCACCCTCTTGCTCATTCGCACGGCACCCGCTCTCTTCACTCTCACGGTCACCCTCACTACCGACATTTGGTCCCTCCAAAGCTACGAGTGTGCTCCTACATCTCCTAGTCCTATTGACTTCAACATTAACATTAACATCAACATTGGCACTAGTGGAGGGCGAGATTTAGGGACTCGAAACACCCTTCATCTTAGTTGTTTCCCATGAGGAAAGGGTCATTTGGTCTTGAATTGTGTGCTTTCCTCAATAGTGTTAGAAGGTGGTGGATGAGGTTCATTTTGAACACGGAATTAGGTTCATTTTGGTCGGGAATTAGGTTCATTTTGGTCACGGGACGAGTGGGATATTGAAGTCAATGTGGTCCTGTGTATGTGGGGGGTTTAGGTGAATTTGGAAAGTTGGGATGATGGTGGGAAATTTACAACGGTTTGGGGCTTGGATGATGGTGGGGATCTTTGGGACGGTAGTTCGGGAATCTTCGGCTTCTCCTTAGTGTAGGACTTGTAATTGGGGGAGTTGGGTTTGTTAGAGAAAATTAGGTTGGGTTAATTGAGGTGAGTTGGGCTTGTTGATCAACAATAGTAAAGGCTAAGTCGGGGTTAGGTGTAGTTATCTTAGGTTCGGTTATGTTGCTTGGGCCTTTTTTTTTCCTTCCAAGTCTCAAGTTTGGGCCTAAAGGTCTTTGATGGGCCTTCGATGGCTTCCCTAGGGTTTGGAGTTTTTAGGATTGGGTTGGCTCTCGGACTTAACCTTACGTGCTAACTTCCGAGATGAAATTGGGTTCTTCTAAACTATCAACCCATACATCAATTTTCTTGCTACCCCGAAAACCTCGAAACATTTTCATCATCTTTGCCATCATCAACAAGTTCGCAAGTTGTACCCCCATCTTTATACTTAAGCACATGGTATGAGGGGAAGCTCAAAATCATTCTTCTCGAAACAATTCACACATATCATTCAAAATATCCATCGACAAACATAAATCTAGATCATCAATCCCTAATTCTACCACATTTCCTAGATAACGAATTCTCAAAATTCTTACAGCCATTTTTACCAACGACACACAACAACACACATGCAAAACTCATTTTTTAGTTTCTAAGCTAAACAAACAAACCCTAAACACAACAATATAGCAAATTATCACATACAAAAAGAGAAAGACGAAATTTTAAGCTCCGAAATTACCTAAAATTTGATAATTACACCCATAGTGACGATTGATTATCCTTCTTCCCTGCTTTTCCTTCTTGATTAGGCACCACAATTGTCTTTCCTCGCTTCATCCAAGTCCGTAATTTCTTCTTCACTTAAACGCATAAATTGAGGGATTTCTCTCGTTTTGGAATCAAATGATGGATTTTGGTTTTGTTGCTTGCCTAGGAAGATGAATCGACGGAAAAATAGGAGTAGTTAGGAGATCGGTTAATAAGGTTCAAACTAGAAACGGAGTGTTGGTGGGCCTAACGCCGTTTTTAAAACATTATAACAAAGGGTACCATAGAGATAACTTAAAAAGTATAAAGGGTACAATGGAGAGAAAAAATAAAGTGAGGGTACAACGTAGAATTTTAAATAACACGAGGGCACACCATTCAAAAACCCAAATATTAATTATACCTCGAGTATATTGCTTTGAATTAACGGGAAAGATATGATATTAGGAAATAATTTCCTTAACCAATATAAACCAATTAGCATATATAAAGATTTTCTTACATTATTTACCCCATATAAACACAAGTTGAAAGCTAGAATAGTAAAAATAGAAAGAATACCTCAAGAATGGGAAAAATGTAAAAGGAAGAAGAAGAAAAAGCTGGTTCAAAGAATGTAAACAAAGAAAGAAAACATCAATTTTGTAGTAATAGATATTGGAATTTTATATTTAGATAAAATTACCCCTTTAAAAATAAAATTAGAAGAACTATGAAATGAAAATCCATTAGCAAATTGGCACAAACTCAAAGCTGAATACAAATTACATTAAAATATCAAAATAGTATAATATCTCAAAAACCCTTTAATAATACACAAAGAGATGAAGAAGAATTTAAAATGCATATAACGGAATTATTAGCGGGGAAAATTAATTAGGCCAAGTAATTCTAAACATAGCATTAGTGCATTTATAGTTAACAACCATTCAAAATAAAAAAGAGGAAAAACAAGAATGATTATTGATTATAGAATTCTAAATGAGAGAACAATTACATATAATTATCCAATACCTAATAAAATACTAAAAATGAGACAAATACAAGGTTATAATTACTTCTCAAAATTTGAATGTAAAAGTGGTTTTCACCAATTAAAACTAGCGAAGATTCTAAACAATTAACGGCATTCAAAGTTATGAATGGAATGTATTACCATTTGGATATAAAAATGCCCTAGGCGTTTCCAATCATTTATGGATAAATATCTAAATCGATTACCAAAATTAAGTTGTCCCGATGAAGATAAGGAATTTATGTGGATAGTAGAAACTAATGCTAGCGAAATTAATAATGGTTATGGTGCGGTATTGAAATACGAGATACAATAATGAAAAAGAGAATATATATGTAGATACCATTACGGAACATTCAAGGCAAATGAAATAAATTGGGATATTAATAAAAAGGAGCTAAAAGCGGTAAATATGGTATTAAAAAGCTTGAACCTTATATTGTTTACAAAATTTTTTAATTAAGAACGGATAATGAAGCTGTTAAGTGTTGGGCGACATAGAAATTACAAGATTACATTACAAGGAAGGAAATAAATAGAATTATAGGCGATATCAAACTATATGAGTTTATAGTTGAATTATTAAAAACTAATGAAAATTGTTATGCATATTATCTCTCCGAGTTAGTTAACAATTGATTCAAGAGAATCAAGAACAAAAACTATTGATAAATAAGTTATCACAAGAACTTGATCTAGTTAAAAGAAGTAGAGAAAGCTCTAAACAAGATATCAAAAATAAGATAATGGTGCTAACCAAAGATACCGGGCCAAAGGCAAAGCTATTATAAGAAGAAGTTATGGATTCCCTTCTCAAGCAAGAGATTTCCTAAACTATCAAATACGAGACTTCTCCCAAAACATTTATCAATGACGAAGATTACCCGACTTAGTCCCGAGATATTACTTCCTTTAAAGACAAATTAACCCTTGGAACAAAAGCGGACAATGGACCCCTTAGTTAGGCGGTATATATCAAATTTCCGACTATTGCCAACAAACTAAACACAACTCCCCAAGTTACTATCCAAGATAAACATGGAGAAATAGAAAGAGGATATGTTACTAAACCTCTTCGAAAAATAAATGAGTTAATCGCATTACCAGGTTGTAATGCAAAGTTAATAAAACGACTTATAAATACGGATTACTCAATTCGGTATACACGCTAACTTAGGAGAAGAGTTATCCTTCATCCCTAGCCTATACAAGGTAACCCGAAATTATTAACAGATTACAAAATCCAAAATGATTTATGTACGGTGTTACCGATTCTTTGGGGAAGTTACTTATCAAGAGATAAAACCGGTCATGAGGTTTGTGAAAGTAGGATGTACATCTGCGTACATCATTCTGAAGAAATAAAGGCCCCGACCGAGGAGATAAACTTTAATGAAGTGCAAGATATCCTTAGTGAAAAACGAGCTATAAAAATCAAAGTTATTTGTGAAGCTCCATGTCATGCTATTACTACGCCTATATGAATTAATCATAAAGAGATAAATACATTAATAATAACTCAACAGTCTGTTATCCGTTCTTAATATAAATTTTTTGTAAACAATATAAGGTTCAAACTTTTTAATAACATATTTAAGCTTGTTTTTAGCTCCTTTTTATTAATATCCCAATTTATTTCATTTGCCTTGAATGTTCCTGAATGGTATCTGCATATATATTGTCTTTTATCATTATTGTATACGTATTTCAATACTTGCATCATAACCATTATTAATTTCGCTAGCATCAATTTCTACTATCCACACAAATTCCTTATCTTCATCGGGAAAACTTAATTTTGGTAATCTTCTAACTAGCTCTTTGATTTTTTTCCAAATTTTTTAAATCGGTATAAGTCCACCTAAAATCGGTATAATTTTGGAACAAATTCTCGACTTGGTTTACTATTCCTAAGAATTTTTGTAATTCTTTCTTGGTATTAATTTCCCTTTGAAATTCTATGATTTTTTGAGCTATATGTTCTTGCATTTTTTACTCCTGCTTTATCTATTTCGAATCCTAAAAATTCTATTTGTGTTTTTAAATATTTCAATTTTCTTTTTATTTAAGGCGATTCCACTATTCCTTATTAATTCTATAAATTATTCTAATAATTTATAATGTTCTACTTGTGTTTTGGAGTTTATTAGTATGTCATTAATATATACTACACAATTTGGTAATTGATTTAGATATTTATCCATAAATGCTTGGAATCGTCCAGAGGCATTTTTATATCCAAATGGTAATACATTCCATTCATAAAATCCATTAGGTACTTTGAATCTTTGTTAATTGTTTAGATTGTTTAGTTAATTTTAATTGGTGAAAACCACTTTTACAATCAAATTTTGAGAAGTAATTATAACCTTGTATTTGTCTCATTTTTAGTATTTTATTAGGTATTGGATAATTGTATGTAATTGTTTTCTCATTTAGAATTCTATAATCAATAACCATTCTTGTTTTTCCTCTCTTTTGTTCCGAATGGTTGTTAACTATAAATGCACTCTTGCTATGTTTAGAATTACTTGGCCTAATTAATTTTCCTGCTAATAATTATGTTATATGCATTTTAAATTCTTCTTCATCTCTTTGTGTATTATTAAAGGGTTTTTGAGATATTATACTATTTTGAACTTTTAATGTAATTTGTATTTCGGTTTTGTGTTTGTGCCAATTTGCTAATGGATTTTCATTACATAGTTCTCTAATTTTATTACTAAAGTGGTAATTTTATCTAAATATAAAATTCCAATATCTATTATTGCAAAATTAATGTTTTCTTTCTTTGTTTTCATTCTTTGAACCAGTTTTTCTTCTTCTCCCTTTTTTACATTTTTCCCATTCTTGAGATATTCTTTCTCAATTTTTTACTATTCTAGCTTTCAACTTGTGTTTACATGGGGTAAATAATGTAAGAAAATCTTTATCTATGCTAATTGGTTCATATTGGTTAAGGAAATTATTTCCTAATATCATATCTTTTCTGTTAATTCAAAGCAATATACTCGAGGTATAATTAATATTTTATTCCAAATTTGTATTTGTACATTAGTTTCTTAAAGGGTAATTCTGCTACTATTATTATTAAAACCATTTATCCTGAATGGTGTATCTAATTTCTTCCATTATGGTAAATAATTTTCTTTCATAATTGTGGTTGCTTTGCTCTTGTATCTACCATCGGTGTGTAGTATCGACTTTTATATCCTTCAAAAATTATTTTTATTAGAATATAAGTTAAATTACTCATTGATTATTCTTGTTTTAAATTGAATTTGGTTATAAGTGTACTCAAAATAGTACGATTCTATTTTTCGGGGTTTGACATTGTTTAAAAATTCTTATCCTAATATAATTTTGTCACTTAGACTTACTTCATATTCTATATTTATATTTTTGTGTTGCAATTTTTGTTGTAATAATTACTTTTCCTTTAAGTTTTAATTCATTGTACATTATTTTGTCTAATAATTTATCCATATAGATTGAATTATTTTCCACGATTGTATGTATTTGTGCTTTTTAAGTTTTCTCCTTCAATTTGTATTATAATATAGTAATCTTGTGACCTCAATTGAATAGGTTGATCATTATCTTTTTGTTCTCTAGATGCGGAAAAACTCATTCTTCTTTTTACTATATCTAGTTCTCCATAGCTAGGTTTAGAGTATAATTTTACTCCTTTATCCATTGGTAATAAAAGTTCTATAAATGGGGTATCTATAGTTATTGGTCCTATTTTATTTTTAGTATAAACTTGGTGTTGGTTAGTTAGTATGTAAGCATTTTTACATTGTCTTGTCATTACTTTAGATCCATTTATCATCATTATTCCATCTAGCTTCCAATATAGAACCAATGCCTTTTCTATATTCTTATCGGTTAAGCTTATTGAATAAGTTGGTTTAACTATGAACCTTACCTTTTGGTAAATTAGATTTCCTTTAAGTTAAGCTATAATAGCTTTCTCTATAGGTTCTTTAATTTTATCATCGCTAATTCTAATTCCAACGGAGTATCTATTGCTTCTTTAAAACATGCTTTTATTATTATTTATGTTCTTTGCCAATTCTACAAATCTAAAAGTAATTGGTTTATTTCCTAATGATTGATTAATTTTTATTATTTCTTCATTTAGCACTTCTTTTGTTATTAATGGAACTTTAGTATTACCTTGCACTTGAGTTATATCAATAACGTGTTACGTATCAGCTATCACTAAATATTCGTTCTTATCCTTTCTAAATATTTTCTTCTTATATAATAATTTATGTTCGATTTCTTCTTGTGTCTATATTTTCAATATGGTTTAAACTTTTAATACTTCTTAGGCCTAAACTTTGGTCTTTTATTTCTACGTTTTTTATTTAGTCTATAGCATCCCAACTTTGGTGTTTCATATTTTTCACAAGCAATCACTTATTTTAGCTTGTTTTTTTAAAAGCTTTTTGGTTATTAACTTACGTACACTAGTTTTTATACCAAGTTTGTAAGAAAGATGTTTGTTCTCCTAAGGTACCGATTTAGGTTCTTTAGAGTATGCTTCTTGAACCATAGTATTTATAGGAATGGGTAATTTTTCAAAGTAAAATTTTCGAAATATAGCTAATTGCTCGGTTGTTTCGTTCCTAATTCATAATAATTCATTTGGAAAGCACAATTGTATCTTTTTAGATCTTCGGGCTTATAGAGCATATTTCCATATTATATAATTGAGATTTACTATATTCTTTCTTAGCTTCTATATGTTTTAAATCTACATTTTAATTTCCAAATTCTCTTCTTATACAAATTTCATATTTTTCAACATTTGTGTTGACTCTGTCATTTCATGTCCTTCTTATTTTTGTTTTGTCCATTGTTCCTATGTGAGTTAACCGAGTTTTTAACTATTCCTGTGATAGTTCCTTCAATACAATTAGATGCAATATTAGCGGGATTTTTGCTTCAATTAATTTTGCCTTTTATTTTAGCAACCCAATTTTGTATATCTAAATCAATATTTTTCGAACAATCTAAATTTAAGGTTTCTCCTACTTGAATATCTATTGGTATATAGTTATCTTCTATTTCGCTTCGATTCTTCCATATATGTTCATTATTTCTATTGTTACTACCATAATTTCTTTTTCTTAATATAGGTTTATAGTGTCTACTAGTCGTCATGTAATAATAATCGTCATCTTCGTGAGTACATTAAGATCTTTTTCTTTTACGTCATAAATTCGGATTCCCGAATATTTTGAGTAACTAAATTGTTGACTAGATTGGTGCGAATTAATATCTTCATTGTTTTCTTCTATATTATTGACTTCAAGTCTTTCTACTCCAATCTATTGTTTCTATAGTATTATTCATTATTGTTTCGTCATCGATTCTTGAATTTCGATATTTCACTTTTTCTTTTACATTCAATATAAGTTATTCTTCTATTTTGTCAAATCTTGTTATTATACTCTATTTTAAACTTTGGAATTTCATCGTTAAAATTATTTTCTACTCTATAAACTTTGTCTAATATTTGTTTAGTATTATGATGTATAATTTTTATTGATTCTTCTATTTTCACGATTCTTTCATCATATCTTCTCTCTAATTTATCTAATTTTTTATATATGTCATTTATTGTTTTGTTTTCTTGATTGTCACTATCTATGTTTGTTATCTCTACAAAATTAATTTCTATAGTTTTCTCGAGAATGGTATCGAGATGTCTAATTCACCTTGGTTACCAAGCTTATGCATATGTGTGAATTAGAGCAAGGTAAAATTCTTTTCATAGGAAGTTATCCCGATATGAAAGTAACTTCTCCAAGCTCCGATACCAACTTTACGTGGTTAAGAAAATTATAGAAAAACTATTTGAGATTCGAATTCTAGTTTGAACACTGGGTTTTGCATATATAAAGTTCAAACTTTTTAATAACATTTATAAATAACCATCGGTGTGTAGTAAATTAAGATAAAAGTTACATAATATTCGAGAAATATAATTTCTAGTATTATTCATTATTGTTTCGTCATCGATTCTTGAATTTACGATATTTCACTTTTTTTCTTTTACATTCAATATAAGTTGTTCTTCTATTTTGTCAATTTTGTTATTATACTCTATTTTAAACTTTTATATTTCATCGTTGAAATTATTTTCTACTCTATAAAATTTGTCTAATATTTGTTTAGTATTATGATGTATAATTTTTTATTGATTCTTCTATTTTCCCGATTCTTTTATCATATCTTCTCTCTAATTTATCTAATTTTTTAGATATGTCATTTATTGTTTTGTTTTCTTGATTGTTACTTTCTATGTTTGTTATCTCTACAAAACTAATTTCTATAGTTTTTTCAAGAATGGTATCGGGATGCCTAATTCACCTTGGTTACCGAGCTTATACATATGTGTGAATTAGAGCAAGGTAAAATTCTTTTCATAGGAAGTTATCCCGATATGAAAGTAACTTCTCCAAGCTCGATACCAACTTTACGTGGTTAAGAAAATTATAGAAAAACTATTTGAGATTGGGAATTTTAGTTTGAACCTGGGTTTTGCATATAAAAAGTTCAAACTTTTTAATAACATTAATAAATAACCATCGGTGTGTAGTAAATCAAGATAAAAGTTACATAATATTCCGAGAAATATAATTTCTAGTATTATTCATTATTGTTTCGTCATCCGATTCTTGAATTTCGATATTTCACTTTTTGCTTTTACATTCAATATAAGTTGTTCTTCTATTTTGTCAATTTTGTTATTATACTCTATTTTAAACTTTTGTATTTCATCGTTGAAATTATTTTCTACTCTATAAAATTTGTCTAATATTTGTTTAGTATTATGATGTATAATTTTTATTGATTCTTCTATTTTCCCGATTCTTTTATCATATCTTCTCTCTAATTTATCTAATTTTTTAGATATGTCATTTATTGTTTTGTTTTCTTGATTGTTACTTTCTATGTTTGTTATCTCTACAAAACTAATTTCTATAGTTTTTTCAAGAATGGTATCGGATGCCTAATTCACCTTGGTTACCAAGCTTATACATATGTGTGAATTAGAGCAAGGTAAAATTCTTTTCATAGGAAGTTATCCCGATATGAAAGTAACTTCTCCAAGCTACGATACCAACTTTACGTGGTTAAGAAAATTATAGAAAAACTATTTGAGATTACGAATTTTAGTTTGAACCTGGGTTTTGCATATATAAAGTTCAAACTTTTTAATAACATTTATAAATAACCATCGGTGTGTAGTAAATCAAGATAAAAGTTACATAATATTAAGAAATATAATTTCTAGTATTATTCATTATTGTTTCGTCATCGATTCTTGAATTTCGATATTTCACTTTTTTCTTTTACATTCAATATAAGTTGTTCTTCTATTTTGTCAATTTTGTTATTATACTCTATTTTAAACTTTTGTATTTCATCGTTGAAATTATTTTCTACTCTATAAAATTTGTCTAATATTTGTTTAGTATTATGATGTATAATTTTTATTGATTCTTCTATTTTCCCGATTCTTTTATCATATCTTCTCTCTAATTTATCTAATTTTTTAGATATGTCATTTATTGTTTTGTTTTCTTGATTGTTACTTTCTATGTTTGTTATCTCTACAAAACTAATTTCTATAGTTTTTCAAGAATGGTATCGGATGCCTAATTCACCTTGGTTACCAAGCTTATACATATGAGTGAATTAGAGCAAGGTAAAATTGTCTTCTTAGGAAGTTATCCCGATATGAAAGTAACTTCTCCAAGCTCTAATACCAACTTTGCGTGATTAAGAAAATTATAGAAAAACTATTTGAGATTACTTAATTTTAGTCTCGAACCTTGGTTTTGCATATATAAAGTTCAAACTTTTAAATAACTTTTTATAAATAACCATCGGTGTGTAGTAAATTAAGATAAAAGTAACATAATAATCCCGAGAAATATAATTTCTAGTATTATTCATTATTGTTTCGTCATCCGATTCTTGAATTTCGATATTTCACTTTTTCTTTTACATTCAATATAAGTTGTTCTTCTATTTTGTCAAATCTATGTTATTATACTCTATTTTAAACTGTTGTATTTCATTGTTAAAATTATAGATAAAAATATATTATTCTAAGGTTACAACTGATTTTGGCTTATCACCTTATCTCTTATCCTTATCTTCTATAGTAACTCCACCATCCTTTAGTCGGTTACATCAACTTGTGGGGCCTTGGTTTGCATCTCTTGCTAGAGGATTCTTCCTTATCTTCCAAGTCTTCAATCATAGGTACAAGCATCTTGTGAGTTTTACACATACGCCATAAGTGTTTATTATTTTTGTTGTATCCACTTGCAATATTTCTTCAACGTATCTTTTGTCATAAAATTATTTGGGATGTATCTTGTTTGTGGAGGCTCATCCGGATGTAGGAGACTCCCATACCCATGCTTTTCATAGTTTCTTGGTATCGTGGCTATATTCCTTTGCTTTGAGTTATTATTAATGTATTTATCTCTTTATGATTAATCCATATAGGCGTAGTAATAGCATGACATAAAGCTTCACAAATAACTTTGATTTTTATAGCTCGTTTTTCACTAAGGATCATGCACTTCATTAAAGTTTAACTCAGTTTGGGCCTTTATTTCTTGGGAATGATGCACGCAGGATGTACATCCTATTTTCACAAACCTCGTGGTTGGTTTTATCTCTTGATAAGTAACTTCCCGATGGTTTGTGTAACATCGTACAAAAATCATTTTTGATTTTGTAATCTGTAAATAACCACAGTTACCTTGTATAGGCTAGGGATTAAGGATAACTCTTCTTCGGTTAGTGTGTATACGAATTGAGTAATCCGTAATCATAAGCTTGCTTTATTAACTTTGCATTACAACTTGGTAATGCGATTAACTCATTTTTTTCCGAAGAGGATTAGTAACATATCCTCTTTCTATTTCTCCATGTTTATCTTGGATGACAACTATGAAAGATTATCCGATATGAAAGTAACTTCTCCAAGCTTTGATATCAACTTTGCATGGTTAAGAAAATTATGGAAAAACTACCAAAATTTTTGAAGAGAGAGAGAGGTAAGAGAGAAGATTTTTGCAATGAACTCCTTGATGATACCTCACCAAGGTTTTTCTTTGTTAATTATAGGCAAACGATATTACATAGGATGTACATAAGAAGTTGGCTTTTAATTTAAGCCATACAAGCCGGCTATTTTTTTAAGGTTACAATAGATTTTGGCTTATCACCTTATCTCTTTATCCTTATTTTCTATAGTAACTCCACCATCCTTTAGTCGGTTATATCAACTTGTGGGGCATGGGTTGTAATGCTAGAGGATTCTTCCTTATCTTCCAAGTCTTCAATCATAGGTACAAGTTGTTGCTTTGATTTTGCACATCGGCATAAGTGTTTATTATTTTGTTGCATCTACTTGCGATATTTCTTCAACGTATCTTTTATCATAAAATTATTTGGGGATGTATCTTGTTTGAGGAGGCTCATTGTTTCTTCAAAGCATCGTGGCTATATTTCCTACTTTGAGTTATTATTAATGTATTTATCTCTTTTATGATTAATCCATATAGGCATAGTAATAGCATGACATAGAGCTTCACAAAAACCTTTGAATTTTATAGCTCGTTTTCACTAAGGATATCTTGTACTTCAAGTAAAGGTTTATCTCGGGCTAGGGCCTTTATTTCTTCGGGGAATGATGTACGCAGATGTACATCCTATTTCACTAACCTCATAGTGGTTTTATCTCTTGATAAGTAACTTCCCCGAGCGTTGTGTAACACCGTACAAAATCATTTTAGATTTTGTGTCCGTAAATAACTTCGCGGTTACCTCAGATAAAGCTTAGGGATTAAGGATAACTTTCCTCAGGTTAGCGTAGCATTGTATGGTTTAAAATAAAATTGGCTTTATATGTACGCCATATGTAATATCGTTTTGCCTATAAATAACAAAGAAAAACCTTGGTAAGGTATCATCGAGTTCACTAAAAAAATACTTTTCTCTTATCTCTCTACTTTAAATACTTTGTTAGTTTTTCTATAGTTTTTCTTAGAAGTTAAAGTTGGTATCGAGCTGTAGAAGTCATTTCATATCGGGATAATCTTTCATAGTTATGGAAGAAGCTGAGGTAAAATTCTTTCTTATGAACTAAGTATAAATTTAATCCTTTAGTTTATAATAATGATGAGATCCGTAATAATAATTCTATAACTTCATATAGGACTTGTACTATCTTAAATGATGCTCTCCTCGATTTCGTAAAATCGTGCTTTTAATCCAAGAGACAGCGCGTAGTAGTAGTCCTTTTATGCCGTTGAATATGAGAAGGCGGGTTGTGGACAAAATACGTGAAACCTATGTGGTTAGGTGAAAAGGTGTGATCTTACTTAATTTGCTTTTAAGCTTAAGAGTTGAAGGGCGGATTAGTAATACTTATATGAAGGATGATAAAATTATTATTAAGCAGATTGAAGTATATTATAAATGAAGGGATTGAGTTCAACCAAAGTTTATAAGAAAATGTCATATACAAGATTCGATTGGGTATAGGAAAATCAAAATAAGAAACGTTAAAAGAAATATAAATATTAGAAAATTTTATTTTAGATTTTAGAATCATGAATTTACAAACTAAAATAGATGGTTATGGCAATTATTTATATGAAGCACATAGAAGGAAAGATATTGAAACAAAAGATGCTTTAATAAAATTAATAAAATCATAATAGAAAGAATGCGAAATTATGAAAGGAAGATTATATTTGATAAAAGATAGAAAAGAAATGATATTAGAAAATGAATTTGAAAGAGAAAGAAGATTAGCTAAAGAAAGGGACTTAGTAGAGATAACAAACATAGAAAGTAACAATCAAGAAAACAAAACAATAAATGACATATGATGGAAAGAATCTAGGAAAATAGAAGAATCAATAAAATTAAACATCATAATACTAAACAAATATTAGACAAAGTTATAGAGTAGAAAAAATTAACGATGAGAAATACAAAAGTTTATAATAGAGTATAATAACATATTTGACAAAAATAGAACAATAACTTATATTGAATGTAAAAGAAAAAAGTGAAATATCATAAATTCGAAATCATATGTGAGAAACAATAATGAATAATACTATAGAAACAATAGATATTTTGGAGTAGAAAGACTTGAAGTCAATAATATAGAAAAACAATGAAGATTTTAATTCGAACCAATCTAGTGAGAATTTAGTTACTCAAAATATTCATAATATGAATTTATGACAGAAAAGAAAAATATCTCACTTAATGTACTCACGGAAGATGACAGGGATTATTACATGAAAACTAGTAGACCTTTATCCAACCTATATTAAGAAAAATAAATTATGGTAATTATGATAAAAATAATGAACATATATGAAAGTATCGAATCAAAATGAAGATAACTATATACCAAAATATATTCAAGTAGGAAGACCTTAAATTTAGATTGTTCGAAAATGTTGATTTAGATATACAAAATTGGGTAGCTAAAATAAAATACGCGTTAATTGAAGCAAAAATCGATTAATATTGCATCCCTAATCTGTGAAGGAGCTATCACTCTTGAAATAGTTAAA
>CANSZD010003189.1:0-142604 GCA_947648045.1 Beta corolliflora
GAAACTCAAATGAATTCAACAAAGCTAATTGAATAAAATGAAACTCAAATGCATTCAACAAAGCTAATTGAATCATATTAAGCTCAAATGCATTAAACAAAGCTAATTGAATCAAATGAAAGTCGAATGAAGTCGAAACATTGCGAGGTGAATCAGTGGAACTCGAATGTATTCAGCAAAGCTAATTCAATCAAATGAAACTCAAATGCATTCAACAAAGCTAATTGGATCAAATGAAACTCAAATGCATGCAACAAAGCTAATTAAATGAAATTAGTAAAATGAATTGAACAAAGCTAATTGAATTAATTAAAAGTCGATAGGGAAGTCGAATAAAGCTAATTGAATTAAATGAAACTTCAAATGCATTCAACAAAGCTAATTGAATCAAATGAAACTCAAATGCATTCAACAAAGCTGATTGAATCAAATGAAACTCAAATCAATCCAAAGCTAATTGAATCAAATTAAAAGTGGAATGAAGTCGAGCAAAACTTTATGAATCAAATGAAACTCAAATGCATTCATTAAAGCTAATTGAATCAAATGAAACTCAAGTGCATTCAACAAAGCTAATTAAATCAAATGAAAGTCAAATGAAGTCGAATAAAGCTAATTGAATCAAATGAAACTCAATTGCATTCAACAAAGCTAATTGAATCAAATGAAATTGTTAGCTAAATGAATCAAATGAAACCTCGAATGCATTCAACAAGCTAATTGAATAAAATGAAACTCAAATGCATTCAACAAAAGCTAATTGAATAAAATGAAACTCAAATGCATTAACAAAGCTAATTGAATCAAATGAAATTGAAACATAGCTAATTGAATAAAATGAAACTTCAAATGCATTAGAAAGCTAATTGATTCAAATGAAACTCAAATGCATTCGACGAATCTAATTGTATCAAATGAAATTCAAATGAAGTGAAACATAGCTTAATGAATCAAATGAAAATTAAATGCATTCATTAAAGCTAATTGAATCAAATGAAACTCGAATGCATTGACAAAGGCTAATTGATTCAAATTAAAGTCAAATGAAGTCGATCAAAGCTAATTGTATTAAATGAAAGTCAAATGAAGTCGAATAAAGCTAATTGAATCAAATGAAACTCGAATGCATTCAACAAAGATAATTGAATCATATTAAATTCAAATGCATTCATTAAAGCTAATTGAATCAAAGGAAACTTCAAATGCATTCAACAAAGCTAATTGAATAAAATGAAACTCAAATGCATTAACAAAGCTAATTGAGTCGAATGAAATTGAAGCATAACATAGCTAATTGAATCATATGAAACTCAAATGCATTCAACAAAGCTAATTGAATAAAATGAAACTTCAAATGCATTCAACAAAGCTAATTGTATCAAATGAAAGTCAAATGAAGTCGAACATAGCTAAATGAATCAAATGAAAATCAAATGCATTCAATAGAGCTAATTGAATCAAATGAAACTCAAATGCATTCAACAAAGTAAATTGATTCAAATTTAAGTCAAATGCATTCAACAATGCTAATTGTAACAAATGAAAGTCAAATGAAGTCGAAATAAAACTATTATGAATCAAATAAACTCAAATGCATTCAACAAATCTAATTGAATCAAATAAAACACAAATGCATTCAACAAAGCTAATTGAATCAAATGAAAGCGTAAATGTATTCAAATAAAGCTAATTGAATCAAATTATATTAAGTAAAATGATTCAACAAAGCTAATTAAATTAAATGAAAGTCAATGGAAGTCGAATAAAGCTAATTGAATCAAATGAAACTCAAATGCATTCAACAAAGCTAATTGAATCAAATGAAACTCAAAAGCATTCAACAAAGCTGATTGAATCAAATGGAACTCAAATGCATTCAACAAAGCTAATTGAATCAAATTAAAGTCAAATGCAGTCGAATAAAACTTTATGGATCAAATGAAACTCAAATGCATTCAATAAAGCTAATTGAATCAAATGAGACTCAAATGCATTCAACAAAGCTAATTGTATCAAATGAAAGTCAAGTGGAAGTCAAATAAAGCTAATTGAATCAAATAAAACTCAAATGCATTCAACAAAGCTAATTGAATCAAATGAAACTCAAATGCATTCAACAAAGCTAATTGAATCAAATTAAAGTAAAATGAAATCAAACAAAGCTAATTGAATCAAATGAAATTAAAATGACGTCGAAACAAAGCTAATTGAATCAAAGTGAAAGTCAAATTAAGCTAAACATAGCTAATAGAATCAAATGAAACTCAAATGTATTCCACAAAGCTAATTTAGTCAAATGAAATTCAAATGCATTCTACAAAGCTAATTGAATAAAATGAAACTCAAAATGCATTCAACAAAGCTAATTGTATCAAATGAAAGTCAAATGAAGTCGAAACATAGCTAAATGAATCAAATGAAAATCGAAATGCATTCAATAGAGCTAATTGAATCAATGAAACTCAAAGGCATTCAACAAAGTTAATTGATTCAAATTTAAGTCAAATGAAGTCAATCAATGCTAATTGTATCAAATGAAAGTGGAAATGAAGTCAAATAAAGCTAATTGAATCAAATAAACTCAAATGCATTCAACAAATCTAATTGAATCCAAATAAAACACAAATGCATTCAACAAAGCTAATTGAATCAAATGAAACGCAAATGTATTCAACAAAGCTAATTAAATCAAATTAAAATAAAATGAAGTCAAACAAAGCTAATTGAATCAAATGAAGTCAAACAAAGTCGAAACATAGCTAATAGAATTAACTAAAACTCAAATGCATTCAACAAAGCTAATTGAATCATATTAAACTCAAATGCATTAAACAAAGCTAATTGAATCAAATGAATGTCAAATGAAGTAAAACATTGCGAATTGAATCAAGTGGAACTCAAATGTATTCAACAAAGCTAATTGAATCCAAATGAAACTTAAATGCATTCAACAAAGCTAATTGGATTAAATGAAACCCTAATGCATTCAACAAAACTAATTAAATGAAATTCAAGTAAAATGAAGTCGAAACAAAGCTAATTAAATTAAATGAATGTCAATGGAAGTCCAAATAAAGCTAATTGAATCAAATGAAACTCAAATGCATTCAACAAAGCTAATTGAATCAAATGAAACTCAAATGCATTAAACAAAGTGATTGAATCAAATGAAATTCAAATGCATTCAACAAAGCTAATTGAATCAAATTAAAGTCAACGAAGTCAAACAAAACTTTATGAATCAAATGAAACTCAAATGCATTCAATAAAGCTAATTGAATCAAATGAGACTCGAAATGCATTCAACAAAGCTAATTGTATCAAATGAAAGTCAAATGAAGTAAAATAAAGCTAATTGAATCAAATAAAACTCAAATGCATTCAACAAAGCTAATTAAATCAAATGAAACGCAAATGCATTCAACAAAGCTAATTGAATCATATTAAACTCCAAATGCATTAAACAAAGCTAATTGAATCAAATGAAGTCAAATGAAGTAAAACATTGCGAATTGAATCAAGTGGAACTCAAATGTATTTAACAAAGCTAATTGAATCAAATGAAACTCAAATGCATTCAACAAAGCTAATTGGAATAAATGAAACCCAAATGCATTCAACAAAGCTAATTAAATGAAATTCAAGTAAAATAAAGTCGAAACAAAGCTAATTAAATTAAATGAAAGTCAATGGAAGTCAAATAAAGCTAATTGAATCAAATGAAACTCAAATGCATTCAACAAAGCTAATTGAATCAAATGAAACTCAAATGCATTCCAAGTAATCAAATGAAACTCAAATGCATTAAAAAGCTAATTCAATCAAATGAAACGCAAATGTATTCAACAAAGCTAATTGAATCATATTAAAATAAAATGAAGTCAAACAAAGCTAATTGAATTAAATGAAAGTCAAATTAAGCTAAACATAGCTAATAGAATCAAATGTATTCCACAATGCTAATTTAGTCAAATGAAATTCAAATGCATTCTACAAAGCTAATTGAATAAAATGAAACTCAAATGCATTCAACAAAGCTAATTGTATCAAATGAAAGTCAAATGAAGTCAAACATAGCTAAATGAATCAAATGAAAATCAAATGTATTCAATAGAGCTAATTGAATCAAATGAAACTCAAATGCATTCAACAAAGTTAATTGATTCAAATTTAAGTCAAATGAAGTAAATCAATGCTAATTGTATCAAATGAAAGTGAAATGAATTCAAATAAAGCTAATTGAATCAAATAAACTCAAATGCATTCAACAAATCTAATTGAATCAAATAAAACACAAATGCATTCAACAAAGCTAATTGAATCAAATGAAACGCAAATGTATTCAATAAAGCTAATTGAATCAAATTAAAATAAAATGAAGTCAAACAAAGCTAATGAATCAAATGAAGTCAAACAAAGTCAAACATAGCTAATAGAATTAACTAAAACTCAAATGCATTCAACAAAGCTAATTGAATCATATTAAACTCAAATGCATTAAACAAAGCTAATTGAATCAAATGAATGTCAAATGAAGTAAAACATTGCGAATTGAATCAAGTGGAACTCAAATGTATTCAACAAAGCTAATTGAATCAAATGAAACTTAAATGCATTCAACAAAGCTAATTGGATTAAATGAAACCCTAATGCATTCAACAAAGCTAATTAAATGAAATTCAAGTAAAATGAAGTCAAACTAAGCTAATTAAATTAAATGAAAGTCAATGGAAGTCAAATAAAGTTAATTGAATCAAATGAAACTCAAATGCATTCAACAAAGCTAATTGAATCAAATGAAACTCAAATGCATTAAACAAAGTTGATTGAATCAAATGAAATTCAAATGCATTCAACAAAGCTAATTGAATCAAATTAAAAGTCAAACGAAGTCAAACAAAACTTTATGAATCAAATGAAACTCAAATGCATTCAATAAAGCTAATTGAATCAAATGAGACTCAAATGCATTCAACAAAGCTAATTGTATCAAATGAAAGTCAAATGAAGTAAAATAAAGCTAATTGAATCAAATAAAACTCAAATGCATTCAACAAAGCTAATTGAATCAAATGAAACGCAAATGCATTCAACAAAGCTAATTGAATCATATTAAACTCAAATGCATTAAACAAAGCTAATTGAATCAAATGAATGTCAAATGAAGTAAAACATTGCGAATTGAATCAAGTGGAACTCAAATGTATTCAACAAAGCTAATTGAATCAAATGAAACTCAAATGCATTCAACAAAGCTAATTGGATTAAATGAAACCCAAATGCATTCAACAAAGCTAATTAAATGAAATTCAAGTAAAATAAAGTCAAACAAAGCTAATTAAATTAAATGAAAGTCAATGGAAGTCAAATAAAGCTAATTGAATCAAATGAAACTCAAATGCATTCAACAAAGCTGATTGAATCAAATGAAACTCAAATGCATTCAACAAAGCTAATTCAATCAAATGAAACGCAAATGTATTCAACAAAGCTAATTGAATCAAATTAAAATAAAATGAAGTCAAACAAAGCTAATTGAATCAAATGAAAGTCAAATTAAGCTAAACATAGCTAATAGAATCAAATGAAACTCAAATGTATTCCACAATGCTAATTTAGTCAAATGAAATTCAAATGCATTCTACAAAGCTAATTGAATAAAATGAAACTCAAATGCATTCAACAAAGCTAATTGTATCAAATGAAAGTCAAATGAAGTCAAACATAGCTAAATGAATCAAATGAAAATCAAATGTATTCAATAGAGCTAATTGAATCAAATGAAACTCAAATGCATTCAACAAAGTTAATTGATTCAAATTTAAGTCAAATGAAGTAAATCAATGCTAATTGTATCAAATGAAAGTGAAATGAATTCAAATAAAGCTAATTGAATCAAATAAACTTAAATGCATTCAACAAATCTAATTGAATCAAATAAAGCACAAATGCATTCAACAAAGCTAATTGAATCAAATGAAACGCAAATGTATTCAATAAAGCTAATTGAATCAAATTAAAATAAAATGAAGTCAAACAAAGCTAATTGAATCAAATGAAGTCAAACAAAGTCAAACATAGCTAATAGAATTAACTAAAACTCAAATGCATTCAACAAAGCTAATTGAATCATATTAAACTCAAATGCATTAAACAAAGCTAATTGAATCAAATGAATGTCAAATGAAGTAAAACATTGCGAATTGAATCAAGTGGAACTCAAATGTATTCAACAAAGCTAATTGAATCAAATGAAACTCAAATGCATTCAACAAAGCTAATTGGATCAAATGAAACCCAAATGCATTCAACAAAGCTAATTAAATGAAATTCAAGTAAAATGAATCGTCAAACAAAGCTAATTAAATTAAATGAAAGTAAATGGAAGTCAAATAAAGCTAATTGAATCAAATGAAACTCAAATGCATTCAACAAAGCTAATTGAATCAAATGAAACTCAAATGCATTCAACAAAGCTGATTGATTCAAATGAAACTCAAATGCATTCAACAAAGCTAATTGGATCAAATTAAAGTCAAACGAAGTCAAACAAAACTTTATGATAATCAAATGAAACTCAAATGCATTCAATAAAGCTAATTGAATCAAATGAGACTCAAATGCAATCAACAAAGCTAATTGTATCAAATGAAAGTTAAATGAAGTCAAATAAAGCTAATTGAATCAAATAAAACTCAAATGCATTCAACAAAGCTAATTGAATCAAATGAAACTCAAATGCATTCAACAAAGCTAATTGAATCAAATTAAAGTAAAATGAAGTCAAACAAAGCTAATTGAATCAAATGAAAGTAAAATAAAGTCAAACAAAGCTAATTGAATCAAGTGAAAGTCAAATTAAGCTAAACATAGCTAATAGAATCAAATGAAACTCCAAATGTATTCCACAAAGCTAATTGAATCAAATGAAACTCAAATGCATTCAACAAAGCTAATTGAATCAAATTAAAGTAAAATGAAGTCAAACAAAGCTAATTGAATCAAATGAAAGTAAAATGAAGTCAAACAAAGCTAATTGAATCAAGTGAAAGTCAAATTAAGCTAAACATAGCTAATAGAATCAAATGAAACTCAAATGTATTCCACAAAGCTAATTTAGTCAAATGAAATTCAAATGCATTCTACAAAGCTAATTGAATCAAATTAAAGTCAAATGAAGTCAAACATAGGTAATTGAATCAAATTAAAGTTAAATGAAGTCAAACCAAGCTAATTGAATCAAATAAAAGTCAAATAAAGTCAATCAAAGCTAATTGTATCAAATGAAAGTCAAATGAAGTCAAATAAGGTTAATTGAATTAAATGAAACTCAAATGCATTCAACAAAGCTAATTGAATAAAATGAAACTCAAATGCATTCAACAAAGCTAATTAAATCAAATGAAATTCAAACATAGCTAAATGAATAAAATGAAACTCAAATGCATTCAACAAAGCTAATTGAATCAAATGAAATTCAAACATATTCAACAAAGCTTATTGAATCAAATTAAATTCAAACATAACTAATTGAATCAAATGAAACTCAAATGCATTCAACAAAGCTAATTGACTAAAATGAAACTCAAATGCATTCAACAAATCTAATTGTATCAAATGAAATTTAAATGAAGTGAAACATAGCTAAATGAATTAAATGAAAATTAAATGCATTCAATAAAGCTAATTGAATTAAATGAAACTCAAATGCATTCAACAAAGCTAATTAATTCAAATTAAAGTCAAATGAAGTCAATCAAAGCTAATTGTATCAAATGAAAGTCAAATGAAGTCAAATAAAACTAATTGAATCAAATGAAACTCAAATGCATTCAACAAAGATAATTGAATCAAATAAAATTCAAATGCATTCATTAAAGCTAATTGAATCAAAGGAAACTCAAATGCATTCAACAAAGCTAATTGAATAAAATGAAACTCAAATGCATTCAACAAAGCTAATTGAGTCAAATGAAATTCAAACATAGCTAATTGAATCATATGAAACTCAAATGCATTCAACAAAGCTAATTGAATAAAATGAAACTCAAATGCATTCAACAAAGCTAATTGTATCAAATGAAAGTCAAATGAAGTCAAACATAGCTAAATGAATCGAATGAAAATCAAATGCATTCAATAGAGCTAATTGAATTAAATGAAACTCAAATGCATTCAACAAAGTTAATTGATTCAAATTAAAGTCAAATGAAGTCAATCAAATCTAATTGTATCAAATCAAAGTCAAATGAAGTCAAATAAAGCTAATTGAATCAAATGAAACTCAAATGCATTCAACAAAGCTAATTGAATCAAATAAAACACAAATGCATTCAATATAGCTAATTGAATAAAATGAAACGCAAATGTATTCAACAAAGCTAATTGAATCAAATTAAAATAGAATAAAGTCAAACAAAGCTAATTGAATCAAATGAAGTCAAACAAAGTCAAACATAGCTAATCTGCAACACACAATTATGTAACATAAATCACAAAACAGGAATACATAATAAGTGTAAAAACATTGGAAGGAACTTGAGGGAGTAAGGTTACCTTTTGCCTATCTGACATAATGGTGCAGTCTGACCTTCCACTTCCAGTCAATGTTGCCTTCAGATGATGGTAGAACCAACTCCATGATGTCTTGTTCTCAGAATCTACCACAACAACTGCTACAGGGAATATCTCATTGTTTCCATCCAATGAGACAGCAGACAATAAGATCCCTCCAAAGTTCCCTTTAAGATGGGTGCCATCAACACCAACCAAACCCCTACAACCATCTATTAAGCCCTTGAACTGAGCATGGAAGCTAATGAAAATGGACCTGAACTGTAGAGGCTTTTCAGGCCTTTGTAATGCTGCCCAAGTACAAAAAGCAACTGAGTTTGGGTTGTTCATCTTAAGCAGCACACAGTAGGCTGGTAGATTTGTGTAGGAATCATCATGACCTCCTTGGATGATTCTGATTGCCTTATCTTTCATTTTATACAGTGTGGAAGTTGCCATTCTCACACCATATCTATCCCAAAGCAACTCATTTATAGTTTTCCCTCTAATGTCCATATTTGCTCTAATATCCTCCAACAATTTCCTAGCAGCCCATTCACAGTTCACCATAGGATTAGTTACTAAATTCAAATCACAACTATGCTTTTGCTTCATTGTTTTGATTGCCCAAGTATACCCATCTGCTAGCCTTGCAGCATGGATTCTCCACCCACACCTTTCATCAGCACACTCTGCTGTATACCTAAGCTCCTCTGACTTAATGACAACTAAGGCAAAACCTTCCTGTACATAGTAGTCTCTCAAGGTGTCTTTGAAGTGATCCTTGTCCAAAAAAAGCATCCATGGTTTTAGAAATATCTTTCCCATCTCAACATCATCATATATAACACCATTTTTGTACATCCTACTGAAATATTCTCCTTCTTCAGCATTCCAATCTGAGTTCCTAAATGCCTCCCACCCACCATCACCAAAATTCTGGTGCAACAGCTCATTCACATCCTCTTCCTCTAAAAAATCATCATCATCAATCCTTCTTGATCAGTCCCACCCTCTTGCTCATTCACACCTGGCACCCACTCCTCTTCACTCTCACTGTCACCCTCACTATCGACATTTGGTCCCTCCAAAGCTACAGCTGTGCTCCTACATCTCCTAGTCCTATTGACTTCAACATTAACATTAACATCAACATTGGCACTAGTGGAGGCAGATTTAGGGACTCAAACACCCTTCATCTTAGTTGTTTCCCATGAGGAAAGGCTGTAACAGTCTTGAATTGTGTGCTTTCCTCAATAGTGTTAGAAGGTGGTGGTTGAGGTTCATTTTGAACCTGGAATTAGGTTCATTTTGGTCCTGGGAATTAGGTTCATTTTGGTCCTGGGACAGTGGGATATTGAAGTCAATGTGGTCCTGTGTATGTGGGGGGTTTAGGTGAATTTGGGGCTGGGATGATGGTGGGAAATTTACAACAGTTTGGGGCTTGGATGATGGTGGACGTCTTTGGGCCGAGTAGTTCAGGGAATCTTCGGCTTCTCCTTAGTGTAGGACTTGTAATTGGGGGGAGTTGGGTTTGTTAGAGAAAATTAGGTTGGGTTAATTGAGGTGAGTTGGGCTTGACTGATCAACAATAGTAAAGGCTAAGTCGGGGTTAGGTGTAGTTATCTTAGGTTCAGTTATGTTGCTTGGGCCTTTTTTTTTCCTTCCAAGTCTCAAGTTTGGGCCTAAAGGTCTTTGATGGGCCTTCGATGGCTTCCCTAGGGTTTGGAGTTTTTAGGATTGGGTTGGCTCTCGGACTTAACCTTCTCGTGCTAACTTCCAGATGAAATTGGGTTCTTCTAAACTATCAACCCATACATCAATTTTCTTGCTACCCAAAACCTCAAACATTTTCATCATGCTGCCATCATCAACAAGTTCGCAAGTTGTACCCCCATCTTTATACTTAAGCACATGGTATGAGGGAAGCTCAAAATCATTCTTCTCAACCAATTCACACATATCATTCAAAATATCCATCAACAAACATAAATCTAGATCATCAATCCCTAATTCTACCACATTTCCTAGATAACGAATTCTCAAAATTCTTACAGCCATTTTCTGCAACAGCACACAACAACACACATGCAAAACTCATTTTTAGTTTCTAAGCTAAACAAACAAACCCTAAACACAACAATATAGCAAATTATCACATACAAAAGAGAAAGACGAAATTTTTAAGCTCCGAAATTACCTAAAATTTGATAATTACACCGAAGCAGCGATTGATTATCCTTCTTCCCTTTTCCTTCTTTGATTAGGCACCACAATTGTCTTTCCTCGCTTCATCCAAGTCCGTAATTTCTTCTTCACTTAAACGCATAAATTCTGGGATTTCTCTCGTTTTGGAATCAAATGATGGATTTTGGTTTTTGTTGCTTGCCTAGGAAGATGAATCGACAGAAAAATAGGAGTAGTTAGGAGATCAGTTAATAAGGTTCAAACTAGAAACGGAGTGTTGGTGGGCCTAACGCCGTTTTTAAAACATTATAACAAAGGGTACCATAGAGATAACTTAAAAAGTATAAGGGTACAATGGAGAGAAAAAATAAAGTGAGGGTACAACGTAGAATTTTAAATAACACAGGGGCACACCATTCAAAAACCCAAATATTAATTATACCTCGAGTATATTGCTTTGAATTAACAGGAAAAGATATGATATTAGGAAATAATTTCCTTAACCAATATAAACCAATTAGCATATATAAAGATTTTCTTACATTATTTACCCCATATAAACACAAGTTGAAAGCTAGAATAGTAAAAAATAGAGAAAGAATACCTCAAGAATGGGAAAAATGTAAAAGGAAGAAGAAGAAAAACTGGTTCAAAGAATGTAAACAAAGAAAGAAAACATCAATTTTGTAGTAATAGATATTGGAATTTTATATTTAGATAAAATTACCCCTTTAAAAATAAAATTAGAAGAACTATGAAATGAAAATCCATTAGCAAATTGGCACAAACTCAAAACTGAATACAAATTACATTAAAATATCAAAATAGTATAATATCTCAAAAACCCTTTAATAATACACAAAGAGATGAAGAAGAATTTAAAATGCATATAACAGAATTATTAGCAGGAAAATTAATTAGGCCAAGTAATTCTAAACATAGCAGTAGTGCATTTATAGTTAACAACCATTCAAAATAAAAAAGAGGAAAAACAAGAATGATTATTGATTATAGAATTCTAAATGAGAGAACAATTACATATAATTATCCAATACCTAATAAAATACTAAATATGAGACAAATACAAGTTTATAATTACTTCTCAAAATTTGAATGTAAAAGTGGTTTTCACCAATTAAAACTAATCAAGATTCTAAACAATTAACTAACATTGAAAGTTATGAATGGAATGTATTACCATTTGGATATAAAAATGCCCCTAGACGTTTCCAATCATTTATGGATAAATATCTAAATCAATTACCAAAATTAAGTTGTCCCTGATGAAGATAAGGAATTTATGTGGATAGTAGAAACTAATGCTAGCGAAATTAATAATGGTTATGGTGCGATATTGAAATACGGATACAATAATGAAAAAAGAGAATATATATGTAGATACCATTCGGAACATTCAAGGCAAATGAAATAAATTGGGATATTAATAAAAAGGAGCTAAAAGCAGTAAATATGGTATTAAAAAGCTTGAACCTTATATTGTTTACAAAATTTTTTAATTAAGAACGGATAAACGTAAACTGTTAAGTGTTGGCTGACATAGAAATTACAAGATTACATTACAAGGAAGGAAATAAATAGAATTATAGCTGATATCAAACTATATGAGTTTATAGTTGAATTATTAAAAACTAATGAAAATTGTTATGCATATTATCTCTCCAGAGTTAGTTCAACAATTGATTCAAGAGAATCAAGAACAAAAACTATTGATAAATAAGTTATCACAAGAACTTGATCTAGTTAAAAGAAGTAGAGAAAGCTCTAAACAAGATATCAAAAATAAGATAATGGTGCTAACCAAAGATACCAGGCCAAAGGCAAAGCTATTATAAGAAGAAGTTATGGATTCCCTTCTCAAACAAGAGATTTCCTAAACTATCAAATACAGACTTCTCCCAAAACATTTATCAATGACGAAGATTACCCCGACTTAGTCCCGGATATTACTTCCTTTAAAGACAAATTAACCCTTGGAACAAAACAGACAATGGACCCCTTAGTTAGACAGTATATATCAAATTTCCTGACTATTGCCAACAAACTAAACACAACTCCCCAAGTTACTATCCAAGATAAACATGGAGAAATAGAAAGAGGATATGTTACTAAACCTCTTCGAAAAATAAATGAGTTAATCGCATTACCAGGTTGTAATGCAAAGTTAATAAAAACAGCTTATAAATACGGATTACTCAATTCCGTATACACGCTAACCGGAGAAGAGTTATCCTTCATCCCTAGCCTATACAAGGTAACCAGAAATTATTAACAGATTACAAAATCCAAAATGATTTATGTACGGTGTTACACAGCTACTGGGGAAGTTACTTATCAAGAGATAAAACCAGTCATGAGGTTTGTGAAAGTAGGATGTACATCTCGCGTACATCATTCCTGAAGAAATAAAGGCCCAGCCCAGAGATAAACTTTAATGAAGTGCAAGATATCCTTAGTGAAAAACGAGCTATAAAAATCAAAGTTATTTGTGAAGCTCTATGTCATGCTATTACTACGCCTATATGAATTAATCATAAAGAGATAAATACATTAATAATAACTCAACAGTCCTGTTATCTGTTCTTAATATAAATTTTTTGTAAACAATATAAGGTTCAAACTTTTTAATAACATATTTAACTGTTTTTAGCTCCTTTTTATTAATATCCCAATTTATTTCATTTGCCTTGAATGTTCCTGAATGGTATCTGCATATATATTGTCTTTTATCATTATTGTATCTGTATTTCAATACTGCATCATAACCATTATTAATTTCGCTAGCATCAATTTCTACTATCCACACAAATTCCTTATCTTCATCAGGAAAACTTAATTTTGGTAATCTTCTAACTAGCTCTTTGATTTTTTCCAAATTTTTTAAATCGGTATAAGTCCACCTAAAATCGGTATAATTTTGGAACAAATTCTCTGACTTGGTTTACTATTCCTAAGAATTTTTGTAATTCTTTCTTGGTATTAATTTCCCTTTGAAATTCTATGATTTTTTGAGCTATATGTTCTTGCATTTTTACTCCTGCTTTATCTATTTCGAATCCTAAAAATTCTATTTGTGTTTTAAATATTTCAATTTTCTTTTTATTTAAGACGATTCCACTATTCCTTATTAATTCTATAAATTATTCTAATAATTTATAATGTTCTACTTGTGTTTTGGAGTTTATTAGTATGTCATTAATATATACTACACAATTTGGTAATTGATTTAGATATTTATCCATAAATGCTTGGAATCGTCCAGAGGCATTTTTATATCCAAATGGTAATACATTCCATTCATAAAATCCATTAGGTACTTTGAATGCTGTTAATTGTTTAGATTGTTTAGTTAATTTTAATTGGTGAAAACCACTTTTACAATCAAATTTTGAGAAGTAATTATAACCTTGTATTTGTCTCATTTTTAGTATTTTATTAGGTATTGGATAATTGTATGTAATTGTTTTCTCATTTAGAATTCTATAATCAATAACCATTCTTGTTTTTCCTCTCTTTTGTTCTGAATGGTTGTTAACTATAAATGCACTACTGCTATGTTTAGAATTACTTGGCCTAATTAATTTTCCTGCTAATAATTATGTTATATGCATTTTAAATTCTTCTTCATCTCTTTGTGTATTATTAAAGGGTTTTTGAGATATTATACTATTTTGAACTTTTAATGTAATTTGTATTTCAGTTTTGTGTTTGTGCCAATTTGCTAATGGATTTTCATTACATAGTTCTCCTAATTTTATTACTAAAGTGGTAATTTTATCTAAATATAAAATTCCAATATCTATTATTGCAAAATTAATGTTTTCTTTCTTTGTTTTCATTCTTTGAACCAGTTTTTCTTCTTCTCCCTTTTTTACATTTTTCCCATTCTTGAGATATTCTTTCTCAATTTTTTACTATTCTAGCTTTCAACTTGTGTTTACATGGGGTAAATAATGTAAGAAAATCTTTATCTATGCTAATTGGTTCATATTGGTTAAGGAAATTATTTCCTAATATCATATCTTTTCCTGTTAATTCAAAGCAATATACTCGAGGTATAATTAATATTTTATTCCAAATTTGTATTTGTACATTAGTTTCTTAAAGGGTAATTCTGCTACTATTATTATTAAAACCATTTATCCTGAATGGTGTATCTAATTTCTTCCATTATGGTAAATAATTTTCTTTCATAATTGTGGTTGCTGCTCCTGTATCTACCATCGGTGTGTAGTATCGACTTTTATATCCTTCAAAAATTATTTTTATTAGAATATAAGTTAAATTACTCATTGATTATTCTTGTTTTAAATTGAATTTGGTTATAAGTGTACTCAAAATAGTCTCGATTCTATTTTTCGGGGTTTGACATTGTTTAAAAATTCTTATCCTAATATAATTTTGTCACTTAGACTTACTTCATATTCTATATTTATATTTTGTGTTGCAATTTTTGTTGTAATAATTACTTTTCCTTTAAGTTTTAATTCATTGTACATTATTTTGTCTAATAATTTATCCATATAGATTGAATTATTTTCCACAATTGTATGTATTTGTGCTTTTAAGTTTTCTCCTTCAATTTGTATTATAATATAGTAATCTTGTGACCTCAATTGAATAGGTTGATCATTATCTTTTTGTTCTCTAGATCTGGAAAAACTCATTCTTCTTTTTACTATATCTAGTTCTCCATAGCTAGGTTTAGAGTATAATTTTACTCCTTTATCCATTGGTAATAAAAGTTCTATAAATGGGGTATCTATAGTTATTGGTCCTATTTTATTTTTTAGTATAAACTTGGTGTTGGTTAGTTAGTATGTAAGCATTTTTACATTGTACTTGTCATTACTTTAGATCCATTTATCATCATTATTCCATCTAGCTTCCAATATAGAACCAATGCCTTTTCTATATTCTTATCAGTTAAGCTTATTGAATAAGTTGGTTTAACTATGAACCTTACCTTTTGGTAAATTAGATTTCCTTTAAGTTAAGCTATAATAGCTTTCTCTATAGGTTCTTTAATTTTATCATCTGCTAATTCTAATTCCAACGGAGTATCTATTGCTTCTTTAAAACATGCTTTTATTATTATTTATGTTGCTGCCAATTCTACAAATCTAAAAGTAATTGGTTTATTTCCTAATGATTGATTAATTTTTATTATTTCTTCATTTAGCACTTCTTTTGTTATTAATGGAACTTTAGTATTACCTTGCACTTGAGTTATATCAATAACGTGTTCTGTATCAGCTATCACTAAATATTCGTTCTTATCCTTTCTAAATATTTTCTTCTTATATAATAATTTATGTTCGATTTCTTCTTGTGTCTATATTTTCAATATGGTTTAAACTTTTAATACTTCTTAGGCCTAAACTTTGGTCTTTTATTTCTACGTTTTTTATTTAGTCTATAGCATCCCAACTTTGGTGTTTCATATTTTTCACAGCAATCACTTATTTTAGCTTGTTTTTTAAAAGCTTTTTGGTTATTAACTTCTGTACACTAGTTTTTATACCAAGTTTGTAAGAAAGATGTTTGTTCTCCTAAGGTACCTGATTTAGGTTCTTTAGAGTATGCTTCTTGAACCATAGTATTTATAGGAATGGGTAATTTTTCAAAGTAAAATTTTCGAAATATAGCTAATTGCTCAGTTGTTTCTGTTCCTAATTCATAATAATTCATTTGGAAAGCACAATTGTATCTTTTTAGATCTTCTGGGCTTATAGAGCATATTTCCATATTATATAATTGAGATTTACTATATTCTTTCTTAGCTTCTATATGTTTTAAATCTACATTTTAATTTCCAAATTCTCTTCTTATACAAATTTCATATTTTTTCAACATTTGTGTTGACTCTGTCATTTCATGTCCTTCTTATTTTTGTTTTGTCCATTGTTCCTATGTGAGTTAACCAGTTTTTAACTATTCCTGTGATAGTTCCTTCAATATAATTAGATGCAATATTAACTGGGATTTTTGCTTCAATTAATTTTGCCTTTATTTTAGCAACCCAATTTTGTATATCTAAATCAATATTTTCTGAACAATCTAAATTTAAGGTTTCTCCTACTTGAATATCTATTGGTATATAGTTATCTTCTATTTCGCTTCGATTCTTCCATTTATGTTCATTATTTCTATTGTTACTACCATAATTTCTTTTTCTTAATATAGGTTTATAGTGTCTACTAGTCGTCATGTAATAATAATCGTCATCTTCGTGAGTACATTAAGATCTTTTTCTTTTTCTGTCATAAATTCAGATTCTGAATATTTTGAGTAACTAAATTGTTGACTAGATTGGTCTGAATTAATATCTTCATTGTTTTCTTCTATATTATTGACTTCAAGTCTTTCTACTCCAATCTATTGTTTCTATAGTATTATTCATTATTGTTTCGTCATCTGATTCTTGAATTTCTGATATTTCACTTTTTTCTTTTACATTCAATATAAGTTGTTCTTCTATTTTGTCAATTTTGTTATTATACTCTATTTTAAACTTTTATATTTCATCGTTGAAATTATTTTCTACTCTATAAACTTTGTCTAATATTTGTTTAGTATTATGATGTATAATTTTTATTGATTCTTCTATTTTCCTGATTCTTTCATCATATCTTCTCTCTAATTTATCTAATTTTTTATATATGTCATTTATTGTTTTGTTTTCTTGATTGTCACTATCTATGTTTGTTATCTCTACAAAATTAATTTCTATAGTTTTCTCAAGAATGGTATCAGATGTCTAATTCACCTTGGTTACCAAGCTTATGCATATGTGTGAATTAGAGCAAGGTAAAATTCTTTTCATAGGAAGTTATCCTGATATGAAAGTAACTTCTCCAAGCTCTGATACCAACTTTACGTGGTTAAGAAAATTATAGAAAAACTATTTGAGATTCCGAATTCTAGTTTGAACCTGGGTTTTGCATATATAAAGTTCAAACTTTTTAATAACATTTATAAATAACCATCGGTGTGTAGTAAATTAAGATAAAAGTTACATAATATTCTGAGAAATATAATTTCTAGTATTATTCATTATTGTTTCGTCATCTGATTCTTGAATTTCTGATATTTCACTTTTTTCTTTTACATTCAATATAAGTTGTTCTTCTATTTTGTCAATTTTGTTATTATACTCTATTTTAAACTTTTATATTTCATCGTTGAAATTATTTTCTACTCTATAAAATTTGTCTAATATTTGTTTAGTATTATGATGTATAATTTTTATTGATTCTTCTATTTTCCCGATTCTTTTATCATATCTTCTCTCTAATTTATCTAATTTTTTAGATATGTCATTTATTGTTTTGTTTTCTTGATTGTTACTTTCTATGTTTGTTATCTCTACAAAACTAATTTCTATAGTTTTTTCAAGAATGGTATCAGATGCCTAATTCACCTTGGTTACCAAGCTTATACATATGTGTGAATTAGAGCAAGGTAAAATTCTTTTCATAGGAAGTTATCCTGATATGAAAGTAACTTCTCCAAGCTCTGATACCAACTTTACGTGGTTAAGAAAATTATAGAAAAACTATTTGAGATTGGGAATTTTAGTTTGAACACTGGTTTTGCATATAAAAAGTTCAAACTTTTTAATAACATTAATAAATAACCATCGGTGTGTAGTAAATCAAGATAAAAGTTACATAATATTTCGAGAAATATAATTTCTAGTATTATTCATTATTGTTTCGTCATCTCGATTCTTGAATTTCGATATTTCACTTTTTGCTTTTACATTCAATATAAGTTGTTCTTCTATTTTGTCAATTTTGTTATTATACTCTATTTTAAACTTTTGTATTTCATCGTTGAAATTATTTTCTACTCTATAAAATTTGTCTAATATTTGTTTAGTATTATGATGTATAATTTTTATTGATTCTTCTATTTTCCCGATTCTTTTATCATATCTTCTCTCTAATTTATCTAATTTTTTAGATATGTCATTTATTGTTTTGTTTTCTTGATTGTTACTTTCTATGTTTGTTATCTCTACAAAACTAATTTCTATAGTTTTTTCAAGAATGGTATCGGATGCCTAATTCACCTTGGTTACCAAGCTTATACATATGTGTGAATTAGAGCAAGGTAAAATTCTTTTCATAGGAAGTTATCCCGATATGAAAGTAACTTCTCCAAGCTCGGTACCAACTTTACGTGGTTAAGAAAATTATAGAAAAACTATTTGAGATTACGAATTTTAGTTTGAACCTGGGTTTTGCATATATAAAGTTCAAACTTTTTAATAACATTTATAAATAACCATCGGTGTGTAGTAAATCAAGATAAAAGTTACATAATATTCGAGAAATATAATTTCTAGTATTATTCAATATTGTTTCGTCATCCGATTCTTGAATTTCGATATTTCACTTTTTTTCTTTTACATTCAATATAAGTTGTTCTTCTATTTTGTCAATTTTGTTATTATACTCTATTTTAAACTTTTGTATTTCATCGTTGAAATTATTTTCTACTCTATAAAATTTGTCTAATATTTGTTTAGTATTATGATGTATAATTTTTATTGATTCTTCTATTTTCCCGATTCTTTTATCATATCTTCTCTCTAATTTATCTAATTTTTTAGATATGTCATTTATTGTTTTGTTTTCTTGATTGTTACTTTCTATGTTTGTTATCTCTACAAAACTAATTTCTATAGTTTTTTCAAGAATGGTATCAGATGCCTAATTCACCTTGGTTACCAAGCTTATACATATGAGTGAATTAGAGCAAGGTAAAATTCTCTTCTTAGGAAGTTATCCCGATATGAAAGTAACTTCTCCAAGCTCTAATACCAACTTTGCGTGATTAAGAAAATTATAGAAAAACTATTTGAGATTACGAATTTTAGTCCGAACCTTGGTTTTGCATATATAAAGTTCAAACTTTTAAATAACTTTTTATAAATAACCATCGGTGTGTAGTAAATTAAGATAAAAGTAACATAATATTCTGAGAAATATAATTTCTAGTATTATTCATTATTGTTTCGTCATCTGATTCTTGAATTTCTGATATTTCACTTTTTCTTTTACATTCAATATAAGTTGTTCTTCTATTTTGTCAAATCTGTTATTATACTCTATTTTAAACTCGTTGTATTTCATTGTTAAAATTATAGATAAAAATATATTATTCTAAGGTTACAACAGATTTTGGCTTATCACCTTATCTCTTATCCTTATCTTCTATAGTAACTCCACCATCCTTTAGTCGGTTACATCAACTTGTGGGGCCTTGGTTGTATCGCTAGAGGATTCTTCCTTATCTTCCAAGTCTTCAATCATAGGTACAATCGTCTCTGCTGAGTTTTACACATCTCGCCATAAGTGTTTATTATTTTGTTGTATCCACTTGCAATATTTCTTCAACGTATCTTTTGTCATAAAATTATTTGGGATGTATCTTGTTTGTGGAGGCTCATCTCGGATGTAGGAGACTCCATACCCATGCTTTCATAGTTTCTTCGATGATCGTGGCTATATTCCCCGCTTTGAGTTATTATTAATGTATTTATCTCTTTATGATTAATCCATATAGGCGTAGTAATAGCATGACATAAAGCTTCACAAATAACTTTGATTTTTATAGCTCGTTTTTCACTAAGGATCATGCACTTCATTAAAGTTTAACTCGGGTCGGGCCTTTATTTCTTCGAGAATGATGTACGCAGATGTACATCCTATTTTCACAAACCTCGTGGCTGGTTTTATCTCTTGATAAGTAACTTCCCCAAAGATTGTGTAACATCGTACAAAAATCATTTTTGATTTTGTAATCGTAAATAACTTCTCGGTTACCTTGTATAGGCTAGGGATTAAGGATAACTCTTCTTCGGTTAGTGTGTATACGGAATTGAGTAATCCGTAATCATAAGTGCTTTTATTAACTTTGCATTACAACTTGGTAATGCGATTAACTCATTTTTTTTCCGAAGAGGATTAGTAACATATCCTCTTTCTATTTCTCCATGTTTATCTTGGATAATAACTATGAAAGATTATCTACGATATGAAAGTAACTTCTCCAAGCTTTGATATCAACTTTGCATGGTTAAGAAAATTATGGAAAAACTACCAAAATTTTTGAAGTAGAGAGAGAGGTAAGAGAGAAGATTTTTTGCAATGAACTCCTTGATGATACCTCACCAAGGTTTTTTCTTTGTTAATTATAGGCAAACGATATTACATAGGATGTACATAAGAAGTTACTTTTAATTTAAGCCATACAACTCGGCTATTTTTCTAAGGTTACAATAGATTTTGGCTTATCACCTTATCTCTTATCCTTATTTTCTATAGTAACTCCACCATCCTTTAGTCGGTTATATCAACTTGTGGGGCATGGGTTGTAATGCTAGAGGATTCTTCCTTATCTTCCAAGTCTTCAATCATAGGTACAACTTGTTTCGTTGATTTTTGCACATCCGGCATAAGTGTTTATTATTTTGTTGCATCCACTTGCAATATTTCTTCAACGTATCTTTTATCATAAAATTATTTGGGATGTATCTTGTTTGAGGAGGCTCATTGTTTCTTCAACATCGTGGCTATATTTCCTACTTTGAGTTATTATTAATGTATTTATCTCTTTATGATTAATCCATATAGGCATAGTAATAGCATGACATAGAGCTTCACAAAAACCTTTGAATTTTATAGCTCGTTTTTCACTAAGGATATCTTGTACTTCATTAAAGTTTATCTCGGGCTAGGCCTTTATTTCTTCGGGGAATGATGTACGCGAGATGTACATCCTATTTTCACTAACCTCATGGCTGGTTTTATCTCTTGATAAGTAACTTCCCCTAGTATTGTGTAACACCGTACAAAATCATTTTAGATTTTGTAATCGTAAATAACTTCGGTTACCTTGTATAGGCTAGGGATTAAGGATAACTCTTCTCCAGGTTAGCGTAGCCATTGTATGGTTTAAAATAAAATTAACTTTATATGTACGTCATATGTAATATCGTTTGCCTATAAATAACAAAGGAAAAAACCTTGGTAAGGTATCATCAAGGAGTTCACTAAAAAAATACTTTTCTCTTATCTCTCTCTACTTTAAATACTTTGTTAGTTTTTCTATAGTTTTTCTTAGAAGGTTAAAGTTGGTATCGAGCTTGTAGAAGTCATTTTCATATCGGGATAATCTTTCATAGTTATGGAAGAAGCTAAGGTAAAATTCTTTCTTATGAACTAAGTATAAATTTAATCCTTTAGTTTATAATAATGATGAGATCCGTAATAATAATTCTATAACTTCATATAGGACTTGTACTATCTTAAATATGCTCTCCTCGATTTCGTAAAATCATGCTTTTAATCCAAGAGACAACTGGTAGTAGTAGTCCTTTTATGCCGTTGAACATGAGAAGGCCGTTGTGGACAAAATACGTGAAACCTATGTGGTTAGGGTGAAAAGGTGTGATCTTACTTAATTTGCTTTTAAGCTTAAGAGTTGAAGGGCGGATTAGTAATACTTATATGAAGGATGATAAAATTATTATTAGCAGATTGAAGTATATTATAAATGAAGGGATTGAGTTCAACCAAAGTTTATAAGAAAATGTCATATACAAGATTCACTTGAGTATATGAAAATAAAAATAAGAAACGTTAAAAGAAATATAAATATTAGAAAATTTATTTTAGATTTTAGAATCATGAATTTACAAACTAAAATAGATGGTTATGGCAATTATTTATATGAAGCACATAGAAGGAAAGATATTGAAACAAAAGATGCTTTAATAAAATTAATAAAATCATAATAGAAAGAATGCAGAAATTATGAAAGGAAGATTATATTTGATAAAAGATAGAAAAGAAATGATATTAGAAAATGAATTTGAAAGAGAAAGAAGATTAGCTAAAGAAAGGGACTTAGTAGAGATAACAAACATAGAAAGTAACAATCAAGAAAACAAAACAATAAATGACATATGATGAAAGAATCAGGAAAATAGAAGAATCAATAAAAATTAAACATCATAATACTAAACAAATATTAGACAAAGTTATAGAGTAGAAAAAAAAATTAACGATGAAATACAAAAGTTTATAATAGAGTATAATAACATATTTGACAAAATAGAACAATAACTTATATTGAATGTAAAAGAAAAAAGTGAAATATCATAAATTCAAGAATCATATGACGAAACAATAATGAATAATACTATAGAAACAATAGATACTGGAGTAGAAAGACTTGAAGTCAATAATATAGAAGAAAACAATGAAGATTTTAATTCAGACCAATCTAGTCAAGAATTTAGTTACTCAAAATATTCATAATATGAATTTATGACAGAAAAAGAAAAATATCTTAATGTACTCACGGAAGATGACGATTATTATTACATGAAAACTAGTAGACACTATCAACCTATATTAAGAAAAATAAATTATGGTAGTAACAATAAAAATAATGAACATATATGAAAGTATCGAATCAAAATAGAAGATAACTATATACCAAAATATATTCAAGTAGGAGAGACCTTAAATTTAGATTGTTCAGAAAATGTTGATTTAGATATACAAAATTGGGTAGCTAAAATAAATACAAAATTAATTGAAGCAAAAATCCCAGTTAATATTGCATCTAATCATATTGAAGGAGCTATCACTGAAATAGTTAAAAACTGGTTAACTCACATAGGAACAATAGACAAAACAGAAATTAGAAGTACTAAGATAGAAGGGCATGAAATGACAGAGTCAACACAAATGTTGAAAAAAATATGAAATTGCTATAAGAAGAGAATTTGGAAATTTAAATGCAGATTTAAAACATATAGAAGCGAAGAAAGAATATAGTAAATCTCAATTATATAATATGGAAATATTCTCTATGTGCCCAGAAGATCTAAAAAGATACAATTGTGCTTTCCAAATGAATTATTATGAATTAGGAATAGAAACAACTGAACAATTAGCTATATTTCGAAAATTATACTTTGAAAAATTACCCATTGATATGAATGCTCAACTAGGATAGTTAAACACTCAAAAACACACGCCAACTTGAATAAGGACAATGAAGAAATCCGAAAATAAGAGCAAGTAACAAGGGATATTTCTTAATGAATGATCACTCCTGAAACACTCACAAGAATCTTAAACACACTCAAACCACTCCCGGAATTAAGTTGTTTAAACACTAATTAATAAACACTCCCGAATATCAATTAATGGAAGATTAAAGCTTATGAATTAACTCACAAACAATAACAATGTTTAGTCATAAAATCACTCTAACCATTGAAGAGGTTAGGCGCCTATTATTTATAAGGAGTAAGCAAGAAAACCTTGCTCCTCAAGCATACCAAACCACACCGGCATTCACCATCAATTTAGGAAAGTATCTCCCTCCTTAATTCTAGCCTAGAATCAAGCTAAACTTAAGGAAACTCTAACTTAAGGAAAGACAACAAGTACTTTCCTTAATTACATCTTAAACACACGCCCAAGGCTGCTACCTTGCACGCCACTCCAATCTACCAAATTAAGGAAACTTTCCTAAAATACAACCATGACAACTAAACACCTAACCACCGAAATCTCTAAGGGATTTTCGGACTTTTATTGAACTAGAAACAACTCAACTAATTAACTAACATTTTAAACTAATAATGACACTAATTTAAAATGCTAATCAGTTTCTTCCACGAGCCATGTGACACACGACACAAATGCATGCTTGTTAGCCATCAAATTGAAACCCATGTGTTCCATCAAAAGTAAAACCGGCTCTTCTTGACTTGATGCCTTTGGATCCGCATCATTCTCCCCTTCTTCAAAAGAATTTGCCCTCAAATTCTCATCATCATGGTAAGGAGAAAGATCACCAATATTGAAAGTAGCACTCACATTGCCATAATCACTTGGTAAGTCGATTTTGTAAGCTCCATCGCCTACGACTCCAATGACTTCGAAAGGACCATCAGCTCTAGGCATCAACTTGTTTTTCCTTTTGCTCGGAAACCTTTCCTTCCTCAAATGTATCCATACTAGGTCACCTTCCTTGAACTTAGGTTGGCGCCTATGCTTGTTAGCCCGTTCCTTGTATTGCTGATTCATTTTCTCAATTTGAGCTTTAACTTGCGCACAAGTCTTGTTAAAAGCTTCCAGCCTTTTCTTTGAATCCGCATGTATCTCACTTCTAGGAAGAGTAACAAGATCAATAGGGAGAAAAGGATTAACTCCATAAATGATCTCAAATGGAGAACGTAAAGTTGTGGCTGAATGTGAACGGTTGTAAGCAAATTCCGCATGTGCAAGCTTCACATCCCAATCTTTTTGCGTCTTACTCACAAGGCCACGTAACAAAGAACCAAGAGTTCTGTTTGTAACTTCAGTTTGACCATCTGTTTGAGGATGATGACTCGTGCTAAACAGAGTTTCGTTCCCACCATCTTCCACAAACACCTCCAAAAGTGACTAAGGAATTTAGAATCCCTATCCGAAACAATGCTTCTAGGAATGCCATGAAGTCGAATTACCTCTTTGAAATACAAATCAGCAACATGGGAAGCGTCATCCGTCTTGTGCATGGGAATGAAATGAGCCATCTTCGAAAATCTATCCACAACCACCATGATAGCATCTTTGCCTCTTTGGAGTTCTAGGCAAACCAACAATGAAATCCATGCTCACACTATCCCAAGGATGATCCGAATCGGTGGTAAAGGCGTGTAAAGCCCTTTATGAAAGGTGCTTTTGGACTTTTGGCACGTTGCACACTTGCTCACTACCATATGCACATCTTTGATCATGCTAAGGCCAATAAAAATGTTCACTCAAAGTATCAAGTGTCTTTTGAATGCCAAAATGACCAAAGAATACCCTCCACTATGCACTTCACGAACTAGAAGCTCACGTACCTTGCACTTTGGGACACACAACTTGTTTCCTTTAAAAAGAAAACCCTCTTGAACCATGAACAACCCTTTAGGAGCAGCAAAAATCGAACCAAGTTCATCATCTTCTTTATAAAGCTCCTTCAAGTGTTCGAACCCCATTACTCTTGCATCCACCATAGCTAGCAAATAAGATCTCCTTGAAAGTGCATCTCGCCACAATGTTGCTCTTTCCTTCTTTATACTTGGACGAGAAGGTGAAAGATTGGAGAAACTCGACCCACTTGGCATGCCTATGATTGAGTTTTGTTGACCATGAATGTGTTTGAGCGCCTCATGATCCGAATGAAGGATGAATGGTTTAGGCCTCAAATAATGTGACCAATGGTCCAAAGCTCGAACAATAGCATAAAACTCACGATCATAGTTAGAGTAGTTCAACTTGGCACCATTGAGCTTCTCACTAAAGTAGGAGATAGGGCGTTTCTCTTGGATCAAAACAAAGACCAATTCCCAATCCACTTGCATCACACTCTACCTCGAACAATTTGTTGAAATCCTGCAAGGCAAGTATAGGAGCACTACACAACTTCTCTTTCACTTCTTCAAAAGCTTTTGCGCCAAAGGAGACCATTCAAACTCACCTTTCTTCAACAAAGCCGTGATAGGAGCCATAAGGGAAGAGAAGTTTCGAATGAATCTTCTATAGAACGAAGCCAAACCATGGAAGCTTCGACATTCACTAGCATTAGTAGGGGCCACCATGAAGAAATTGCTTGCACTTTCGAAGGATCAACATGAACTCCTTCCTTGGAAACAATGTAACCAAGAAACGCTATGCTCGACACAAGGAACTCACACTTTTCCATCTTGCCGAAAAGTTTTTGTTCTCTAAGCTTCTCAAACAAACTCCTCAAATGTATCAAATGATCATCAACACTCTTACTATAAACAAGGATATCATCCAAATAAACAACAACAAATTTGTTTAAAAAGGAACGAAGTACCTCATTCATAAGTCGCATGAAAGAACTAGGGCGTTGCATAAGCCAAAAGGCATTACCATCCATTCATAAAGACCTTGTTTAGTCTTGAATGTCTTGTTTTCCACTCATCCCCTTCTCGAATCCTCATTTGATGATAACCACTTCTAAGATCGATTTTTGAGAAAATCGAGGCTCCACTGAGTTCATCAAGCATATCCTCCAACCTCGGCATGGGAAATCTATACTTCACGTTGATATTGTTCACGGCCCTACTATCAATGCACATTCTCCATGTACCATCTTTCTTAGGCACAAGTAAAGCGGGAACCGCACAAGGACTCATGCTCTCTCTTACATACCCCTTTTCGATCAATTCTTCAATTTGTCGTTGAAGCTCTTTGGAAGCACTTGGATCACACCTATAAGCGTGTTTATTAGGCAAAGGAGCTCCGTAACTAAATCAATGGCATGTTCAATTCCCTTAAGGGTGGGACCCTTGTGGAAGGTCTTCCGGAAATACATCACAAAATTCCTTCATGAGTGAATCAAGTTGTGGATTACTTGGCTTCACTACACTTGCAACAGCATGTTTGATGACTAAAGCATAGCACACGCCCTCATCTTCCATCTCTTTCTCGAACTCTTTGAAAGAAAGAAACAAACTAGTCTTTTTCTCTTCCTTCTTGTGAATCACGGCACTAGGAGCCAAAGGATGCAACCTAATCTTCTTGGAACCCACCGAAACCGTATACACATTGGAGTCCCCTTCATGTATCACCTTTCTATCAAATTGCCATGGTCTCCCGAGTAAAACGTGACACGCATTCATGGGAAGTACATCACACCATAGCTCGTCCTTGTAATTCCCTATGGAGAAAGAAAGTAATGCTTGCTTCTTCACCCTAAGTCCCGTATCATCAAGCCAACTCAACTTGTAGGGGTGTGGATGATCTCTCACAATAAGACTCAATTTGCTCACCAAATTCGCCGCCACTACATTGGTACAAGACCCACTATCAATGATCATGTTACAAGTGTTTTCACCCACTTTGCAACGAGTATGGAACAAGTTTTCCCTTTGTTCTTTGCTTGGAAGGCAATCAACATGTAAAACCCTCCTAACAACACCAATAAGCCTCTTGTCATCTTCGGCATATGCATCTTCCTCCTCACTCTCAACCGTGTCATCTCTAGGCACAAATTCGTACAAACTCCTCTTCTCCATTCAATTCCATGTATTGCCTCATGGTGAGAGCTTTCTTTGTTGGACAATTACTAGCAATGTGTCCTCTTCCTTGGCACTTGAAACACTTCCGATTTTCTTCAAACTTTTCCCTAGGAACGAAAACTTTCGTTTTTCGACCCTTTTATCATCTTTCGTTGCATGTTCTTTCTTAGACCCTTCATAGTTCTTGTTAGAAGATGAATAAGAAGAATAAGAAGAAGAAGAAGAATAAGCAAACTAAAGTAGGCATTCAAATGATCATCAACCTGGCTCTGATACCACTTGATATGAATGCTCAACTAGGATAGTTAAACACTCAAAAACACACGCCAACTTGAATAAGGACAATGAAGAAATCCGAAAATAAGAGCAAGTAACAAGGGATATTTCTTAATGAATGATCACTCCCGAAACACTCACAAGAATCTTAAACACACTCAAACCACTCCTGGAATTAAGTTGTTTAAACACTAATTAATAAACACTCCCGAATATCAATTAATGGAAGATTAAAGCTTATGAATTAACTCACAAACAATAACAATGTTTAGTCATAAAATCACTCTAACCATTGAAGAGGTTAGGCGCCTATTATTTATAAGGAGTAAGCACGAAAACCTTGCTCCTCAAGCATACCAAACCACACGGCATTCACCATCAATTTAGGAAAGTATCTCCTCCTTAATTCTAGCCTAGAATCAAGCTAAACTTAAGGAAACTCTAACTTAAGGAAAGACAACAAGTACTTTCCTTAATTACATCTTAAACACACGCCCAAGGTCTGCTACCTTGCACGCCACTCCAATCTACCAAATTAAGGAAACTTTCCTAAAATACAACCATGACAACTAAACACCTAACCACCGAAATCTCTAAGGGATTTTCGGACTTTTATTGAACTAGAAACAACTCAACTAATTAACTAACATTTTAAACTAATAATGACACTAATTTAAAATGCTAATCGGTTTCTTCCACGAGCCATGTGACACACGACACAAATGCATGCTTGTTAGCCATCAAATTGAAACCCATGTGTTCCATCAAAAGTAAAACAGGCTCTTCTTGACTTGATGCCTTTGGATCCGCATCATTCTCCCCTTCTTCAAAAGAATTTGCCCTCAAATTCTCATCATCATGGTAAGGAGAAAGATCACCAATATTGAAAGTAGCACTCACATTGCCATAATCACTTGGTAAGTCGATTTTGTAAGCTCCATCACCTACGACTCCAATGACTTCGAAAGGACCATCAGCTCTAGGCATCAACTTGTTTTTCCTTTTGCTCGGAAACCTTTCCTTCCTCAAATGTATCCATACTAGGTCACCTTCCTTGAACTTAGGTTGGCGCCTATGCTTGTTAGCCCGTTCCTTGTATTCTCGATTCATTTTCTCAATTTGAGCTTTAACTTGCGCACAAGTCTTGTTAAAAGCTTCCAGCCTTTTCTTTGAATCCGCATGTATCTCACTTCTAGGAAGAGTAACAAGATCAATAGGGAGAAAAGGATTAACTCCATAAATGATCTCAAATGGAGAACGTAAAGTTGTGGGCTGAATGTGAACGGTTGTAAGCAAATTCCGCATGTGCAAGCTTCACATCCCAATCTTTTTGCGTCTTACTCACAAGGCCACGTAACAAAGAACCAAGAGTTCTCTTTTGTAACTTCAGTTTGACCATCCGTTTGAGGATGATGACTCGTGCTAAACAGGAGTTTCGTTCCCACCATCTTCCACAAACACCTCCAAAAGTGACTAAGGAATTTAGAATCCCTATCCGAAACAATGCTTCTAGGAATGCCATGAAGTCGAATTACCTCTTTGAAATACAAATCGCCAACATGGGAAGCGTCATCCGTCTTGTGCATGGGAATGAAATGAGCCATCTTCGAAAATCTATCCACAACCACCATGATAGCATCTTTGCCTCTTTGAGTTCTAGGCAAACCAACAATGAAATCCATGCTCACACTATCCCAAGGATGATCCGGAATCGGTAAAGGCGTGTAAAGCCCTTTTTATGAAAGGTGCTTTTGGACTTTTGGCACGTTGCACACTTGCTCACTACCATATGCACATCTTTGATCATGCTAGCCAATAAAAATGTTCACTCAAAGTATCAAGTGTCTTTTGAATGCCAAAACGACCAAAGAATACCTCCACTATGCACTTCACGAACTAGAAGCTCACGTACCTTGCACTTTGGGACACACAACTTGTTTCCTTTAAAAAGAAAACCCTCTTGAACCATGAACAACCCTTTAGGAGCAGCAAAAAATCGAACCAAGTTCATCATCTTCTTTATAAAGCTCCTTCAAGTGTTCGAACCCCATTACTCTTGCATCCACCATAGCTAGCAAATAAGATCTCCTTGAAAGTGCATCGCCACAATGTTGCTCTTTCCTTCTTTATACTTGGACGAGAAGGTGAAAGATTGGAGAAACTCGACCCACTTGGCATGCCTATGATTGAGTTTTTGTTGACCATGAATGTGTTTGAGCGCCTCATGATCCGAATGAAGGATGAATGGTTTAGGCCTCAAATAATGTGACCAATGGTCCAAAGCTCGAACAATAGCATAAAACTCACGATCATAGTTAGAGTAGTTCAACTTGGCACCATTGAGCTTCTCACTAAAGTAGGAGATACCACTTGATATCAACCTGGCTCTGATACCACTTGATATCAAGTGGTATTGCTGGTCATTTTGGCATTCAAAAGACACTTGATACTTTGAGTGAACATTTTTATTGGCCTAGTCATGTGATATGAATGCTCAACTAGGATAGTTAAACACTCAAAAACACACGCCAACTTGAATAAGGACAATGAAGAAATCCGAAAATAAGAGCAAGTAACAAGGGATATTTCTTAATGAATGATCACTCCTGAAACACTCACAAGAATCTTAAACACACTCAAACCACTCCTGGAATTAAGTTGTTTAAACACTAATTAATAAACACTCCTGAATATCAATTAATGGAAGATTAAAGCTTATGAATTAACTCACAAACAATAACAATGTTTAGTCATAAAATCACTCTAACCATTGAAGAGGTTAGGCGCCTATTATTTATAAGGAGTAAGCAAGAAAACCTTGCTCCTCAAGCATACCAAACCACACGGCATTCACCATCAATTTAGGAAAGTATCTCCTCCGTAATTCTAGCCTAGAATCAAGCTAAACTTAAGGAAACTCTAACTTAAGGAAAGACAACAAGTACTTTCCTTAATTACATCTTAAACACACGCCCAAGGGCTGCTACCTTGCACGCCACTCCAATCTACCAAATTAAGGAAACTTTCCTAAAATACAACCATGACAACTAAACACCTAACCACCGAAATCTCTAAGGGATTTTCGGACTTTTATTGAACTAGAAACAACTCAACTAATTAACTAACATTTTAAACTAATAATGACACTAATTTAAAATGCTAATCAGTTTCTTCCACGAGCCATGTGACACACGACACAAATGCATGCTTGTTAGCCATCAAATTGAAACCCATGTGTTCCATCAAAAGTAAAACCGCTCTTCTTGACTTGATGCCTTTGGATCCGCATCATTCTCCCCTTCTTCAAAAGAATTTGCCCTCAAATTCTCATCATCATGGTAAGGAGAAAGATCACCAATATTGAAAGTAGCACTCACATTGCCATAATCACTTGGTAAGTCGATTTTGTAAGCTCCATCACCTACGACTCCAATGACTTCGAAAGGACCATCACTCTAGGCATCAACTTGTTTTTCCTTTTGCTCGGAAACCTTTCCTTCCTCAAATGTATCCATACTAGGTCACCTTCCTTGAACTTAGGTTGGCGCCTATGCTTGTTAGCCCGTTCCTTGTATTGCTCGATTCATTTTCTCAATTTGAGCTTTAACTTGCGCACAAGTCTTGTTAAAAGCTTCCAGCCTTTTCTTTGAATCCGCATGTATCTCACTTCTAGGAAGAGTAACAAGATCAATAGGGAGAAAAGGATTAACTCCATAAATGATCTCAAATGGAGAACGTAAAGTTGTGGCCGAATGTGAACGGTTGTAAGCAAATTCCGCATGTGCAAGCTTCACATCCCAATCTTTTTGCGTCTTACTCACAAGGCCACGTAACAAAGAACCAAGAGTTCTGTTTGTAACTTCAGTTTGACCATCTGTTTGAGGATGATGACTCGTGCTAAACAGGAGTTTCGTTCCCACCATCTTCCACAAACACCTCCAAAAGTGACTAAGGAATTTAGAATCCCTATCCGAAACAATGCTTCTAGGAATGCCATGAAGTCGAATTACCTCTTTGAAATACAAATCAAGCAACATGGGAAGCGTCATCCGTCTTGTGCATGGGAATGAAATGAGCCATCTTCGAAAATCTATCCACAACCACCATGATAGCATCTTTGCCTCTTTGAGTTCTAGGCAAACCAACAATGAAATCCATGCTCACACTATCCCAAGGATGATCCGGAATGGTAAAGGCGTGTAAAGCCCTTTATGAAAGGTGCTTTTGGACTTTTGGCACGTTGCACACTTGCTCACTACCATATGCACATCTTTGATCATGCTAGGCCAATAAAAATGTTCACTCAAAGTATCAAGTGTCTTTTGAATGCCAAAATGACCAATGAATACCTCCACTATGCACTTCACGAACTAGAAGCTCACGTACCTTGCACTTTGGGACACACAACTTGTTTCCTTTAAAAAGAAAACCCTCTTGAACCATGAACAACCCTTTAGGAGCAGCAAAAAATCGAACCAAGTTCATCATCTTCTTTATAAAGCTCCTTCAAGTGTTCGAACCCCATTACTCTTGCATCCACCATAGCTAGCAAATAAGATCTCCTTGAAAGTGCATCCGCCACAATGTTGCTCTTTCCTTCTTTATACTTGGACGAGAAGGTGAAAGATTGGAGAAACTCGACCCACTTGGCATGCCTATGATTGAGTTTTTGTTGACTATGAATGTGTTTGAGCGCCTCATGATCCGAATGAAGGATGAATGGTTTAGGCCTCAAATAATGTGACCAATGGTCCAAAGCTCGAACAATAGCATAAAACTCACGATCATAGTTAGAGTAGTTCAACTTGGCACCATTGAGCTTCTCACTAAAGTAGGAGATAGGGCGTTTCTCTTGGATCAAAACAAAGACCAATTCCCAATCCACTTGCATCACACTCTACCTCGAACAATTTGTTGAAATCCGGCAAGGCAAGTATAGGAGCACTACACAACTTCTCTTTCACTTCTTCAAAAGCTTTTTGCGCCAAAGGAGACCATTCAAACTCACCTTTCTTCAACAAAGCCGTGATAGGAGCCATAATGGAAGAGAAGTTTGAATGAATCTTCTATAGAACGAAGCCAAACCATGGAAGCTTCGACATTCACTAGCATTAGTAGGGGCCAGCCATGAAGAATTTGCTTGCACTTTCGAAGGATCAACATGAACTCCTTCCTTGGAAACAATGTAACCAAGAAACGCTATGCTCGACACAAGGAACTCACACTTTTCCATCTTGCCGAAAAGTTTTTGTTCTCTAAGCTTCTCAAACAAACTCCTCAAATGTATCAAATGATCATCAACACTCTTACTATAAACAAGGATATCATCCAAATAAACAACAACAAATTTGTTTAAAAAGGAACGAAGTACCTCATTCATAAGTCGCATGAAAGAACTAGGGGGCGTTGCATAAGCCAAAAGGCATTACCATCCATTCATAAAGACCTTGTTTAGTCTTGAATGCTGTTTTCCACTCATCCCCTTCTCGAATCCTCATTTGATGATAACCACTTCTAAGATCGATTTTTGAGAAAATCGAGGCTCCATTGAGTTCATCAAGCATATCCTCCAACCTCGGCATGGGAAATCTATACTTCACAGTGATATTGTTCACGGCCCTACTATCAATGCACATTCTCCATGTACCATCTTTCTTAGGCACAAGTAAAGCGGGAACCGCACAAGGACTCATGCTCTCTCTTACATACCCCTTTTCGATCAATTCTTCAATTTGTCGTTGAAGCTCTTTGGAAGCACTTGGATCACACCTATAAGCGTGTTTATTAGGCAAAGGAGCTCCCGGAACTAAATCAATGGCATGTTCAATTCCCCTTAAGGGTGGCGGCCCTTGTGGAAGGTCTTCCGGAAATACATCACAAAAATTCCTTCATGAGTGAATCAAGTTGTGGATTACTTGGCTTCACTACACTTGCAACAGCATGTTTGATGACTAAAGCATAGCACACGCCCTCATCTTCCATCTCTTTCTCGAACTCTTTGAAAGAAAGAAACAAACTAGTCTTTTTCTCTTCCTTCTTGTGAATCACGGCACTAGGAGCCAAAGGATGCAACCTAATCTTCTTGGAACCCACCGAAACTGTATACACATTGGAGTCCCCTTCATGTATCACCTTTCTATCAAATTGCCATGGTCTCCCGAGTAAAACGTGACAAGCATTCATGGGAAGTACATCACACCATAGCTCGTCCTTGTAATTCCCTATGGAGAAAGAAAGTAATGCTTGCTTCTTCACCCTAAGTCCCGTATCATCAAGCCAACTCAACTTGTAGGGGTGTGGATGATCTCTCACAATAAGACTCAATTTGCTCACCAAATTCGCCGCCACTACATTGGTACAAGACCCACTATCAATGATCATGTTACAAGTGTTTTCACCCACTTTGCAACGAGTATGGAACAAGTTTTCCCTTTGTTCTTTGCTTGGAAGGCAATCAACATGTAAAACCCTCCTAACAACACCAATAAGCCTACTGTCATCTTCGGCATATGCATCTTCCTCCTCACTCTCAACCGTGTCATCTCTAGGCACAAATTCGTACAACTCCTCTTCTCCATTCAATTCCATGTATTGCCTCATGGTGAGAGCTTTCTTTGTTGGACAATTACTAGCAATGTGTCCTCTTCCTTGGCACTTGAAACACTTCCGATTTTCTTCAAACTTTTCCCTAGGAACGAAAACTTTCGTTTTTCGACCCTTTTATCATCTTTCGTTGCATGTTCTTTCTTAGACCCTTCATAGTTCTTGTTAGAAGATGAATAAGAAGAATAAGAAGAAGAAGGTTTGAACGAGTTACCAGATTTAGCATAGGAAGTTTTCGGTTTGTCCTCGTTCTCATGAGATTCAAATTTAAGCGCCAATCTACATGCTTCATCAAACGTAGTGTAAGTTGACACCTCTACCTTCCTTGCAATAGGACGGTTCAAGCCTTTGATGTAACGAGCAATTTTCATTGCTTCCCTTTCTTCTATGTCACAAATAAGGCACAGTTTATCAAATTCCATAGTGTACTCATGCACACTCAACGTATCTTGACACAAAGTAGTCAACTTTATGTCTTGTTTTTGCTCGTAATCACTTGGCAAAAATTTCTCCTTGAGCTTCTCTTTCAACTTAGTCCAACTACTAAGCTTGTCTTTCTTCTTTCTTGCACGTTTTGCCTTCAAATTTTAGAGCCAAATACCAGCATACTTGGTCAATCTAATCGAGGCTATCTTGAATCTCCTTTGATCATCAAACCCCTATAATCACACACCTTCTCCAATTGTCGAATCCACTCAAGTAAATCCTCGGACTAGAATCACCAAGTGAAATCATCCAATTTTAATCCCCTATCATCATTGAAACTGATGCGGATCCAAAGGCATCAAGTCAAGAAGAGCCGGTTTTACTTTTGATGGAACACATGGGTTTCAATTTGATGGCTAACAAGCATGCATTTGTGTCGTGTGTCACATGGCTCGTGGAAGAAACCGATTAGCATTTTAAATTAGTGTCATTATTAGTTTAAAATGTTAGTTAATTAGTTGAGTTGTTTCTAGTTCAATAAAAGTCCGAAAATCCCTTAGAGATTTCGGTGGTTAGGTGTTTAGTTGTCATGGTTGTATTTTAGGAAAGTTTCCTTAATTTGGTAGATTGGAGTGGCGTGCAAGGTAGCGAGCCTTGGGCGTGTGTTTAAGATGTAATTAAGGAAAGTACTTGTTGTCTTTCCTTAAGTTAGAGTTTCCTTAAGTTTAGCTTGATTCTAGGCTAGAATTAAGGAGGAGATACTTTCCTAAATTGATGGTGAATGCCGTGTGGTTTGGTATGCTTGAGGAGCAAGGTTTTCTGCTTACTCCTTATAAATAATAGGCGCCTAACCTCTTCAATGGTTAGAGTGATTTTATGACTAAACATTGTTATTGTTTGTGAGTTAATTCATAAGCTTTAATCTTCCATTAATTGATATTCAGGAGTGTTTATTAATTAGTGTTTAAACAACTTAATTCCAGGAGTGGTTTGAGTGTGTTTAAGATTCTTGTGAGTGTTTCGGGAGTGATCATTCATTAAGAAATATCCCTTGTTACTTGCTCTTATTTTCGGATTTCTTCATTGTCCTTATTCAAGTTGGCGTGTGTTTTTGAGTGTTTAACTATCCTAGTTGAGCATTCATATCAAGTGGTATCGATTTTCCGGGCGGGAGAGGATAGAAGGGATTCTACTCTTCAAAGATCCAAGGTAAATCGTCACTTTTCTTCTTAAAAGTTTCGATCTTTACATTGGGATAAGTGGTGCTAGGGTTCTTTTGTGCTTCCTAGTGTGTCGAAGTGTTGTTATTTGTTAAGATAATGTCGAGTGAATTGGAAAAATTAGCTAAGGCTATTGAGGACATAGCTAAGATGCAATTTGATTTCCAAGCAAAATATAATGCCGATTCGAATCATGTTAGTAGACTTGAAACTAGAATGGATGCTATAACTTCTATTATCACTAAGAAGTTGGATAAAAACAAGTGTTGATTACATTGGACTTTCGGATGAAGAGGATGAAGTTAGGGTTGTTAAACCTAATTTCAATGATGATAGGGGATTAAAATTGGATGATTTCACTGGTGATTCTAGTCCGGAGGATTTACTTGAGTGGATTCGACAATTGGAGAAGGTGTGTGATTATAGGGGGTTTGATGATCAAAGGAGATTCAAGATAGCCTCAGTTAGATTGACCAAGTATGCTGGTATTTGGCTCGAAAATTTGAAGGCAAAACGTGCAAGAAAGAAGAAAGACAAGCTTAGTAGTTGGACTAAGTTGAAAGAGAAGCTCAAGGAGAAATTTTTGCCAAGTGATTACGAGCAAAAACAGTACATAAAGTTGACTACTTTGTGTCAAGATACGTTGAGTGTGCATGAGTACACTATGGAATTTGATAAACTCGTGCCTTATTTGTGACATAGAAGAAAGGGAAGCAATGAAAATTGCTCGTTACATCAAAGGCTTGAACCGTCCTATTGCAAGGAAGGTAGAGGTGTCAACTTACACTACGTTTGATGAAGCATGTAGATTGGCGCTTAAATTTGAATCTCATGAGAACGAGGACAAACCGAAAACTTCCTATGCTAAATCTGGTAACTCGTTCAAACCTTCTTAAGAGCAAGTAACAAGGGATATTTCTTAATGAATGATCACTCCTGAAACACTCACAAGAATCTTAAACACACTCAAACCACTCCTGGAATTAAGTTGTTTAAACACTAATTAATAAACACTCCTGAATATCAATTAATGGAAGATTAAAGCTTATGAATTAACTCACAAACAATAACAATGTTTAGTCATAAAATCACTCTAACCATTGAAGAGGTTAGGCGCCTATTATTTATAAGGAGTAAGCAAGAAAACCTTGCTCCTCAAGCATACCAAACCACACGGCATTCACCATCAATTTAGGAAAGTATCTCCTCCTTAATTCTAGCCTAGAATCAAGCTAAACTTAAGGAAACTCTAACTTAAGGAAAGACAACAAGTACTTTCCTTAATTACATCTTAAACACACGCCCAAGGCTGCTACCTTGCACGCCACTCCAATCTACCAAATTAAGGAAACTTTCCTAAAATACAACCATGACAACTAAACACCTAACCACCGAAATCTCTAAGGGATTTTCGGACTTTTATTGAACTAGAAACAACTCAACTAATTAACTAACATTTTAAACTAATAATGACACTAATTTAAAATGCTAATCAGTTTCTTCCACGAGCCATGTGACACACGACACAAATGCATGCTTGTTAGCCATCAAATTGAAACCCATGTGTTCCATCAAAAGTAAAACCGGCTCTTCTTGACTTGATGCCTTTGGATCCGCATCATTCTCCCCTTCTTCAAAAGAATTTGCCCTCAAATTCTCATCATCATGGTAAGGAGAAAGATCACCAATATTGAAAGTAGCACTCACATTGCCATAATCACTTGGTAAGTCGATTTTGTAAGCTCCATCGCCTACGACTCCAATGACTTCGAAAGGACCATCGGCTCTAGGCATCAACTTGTTTTTCCTTTTGCTCGGAAACCTTTCCTTCCTCAAATGTATCCATACTAGGTCACCTTCCTTGAACTTAGGTTGGCGCCTATGCTTGTTAGCCCGTTCCTTGTATTGCTGATTCATTTTCTCAATTTGAGCTTTAACTTGCGCACAAGTCTTGTTAAAAGCTTCCAGCCTTTTCTTTGAATCCGCATGTATCTCACTTCTAGGAAGAGTAACAAGATCAATAGGGAGAAAAGGATTAACTCCATAAATGATCTCAAATGGAGAACGTAAAGTTGTGGGTGAATGTGAACGGTTGTAAGCAAATTCCGCATGTGCAAGCTTCACATCCCAATCTTTTGCGTCTTACTCACAAGGCCACGTAACAAAGAACCAAGAGTTCACGTTTGTAACTCCGTTTGACCATCCGTTTGAGGATGATGACTCGTGCTAAACGGGAGTTTCGTTCCCACCATCTTCCACAAACACCTCCAAAAGTGACTAAGGAATTTAGAATCCCTATCCGAAACAATGCTTCTAGGAATGCCATGAAGTCGAATTACCTCTTTGAAATACAAATCAGCAACATGGGAAGCGTCATCCGTCTTGTGCATGGGAATGAAATGAGCCATCTTCGAAAATCTATCCACAACCACCATGATAGCATCTTTGCCTCTTTGAGTTCTAGGCAAACCAACAATGAAATCCATGCTCACACTATCCCAAGGATGATCCGGAACTGGTAAAGGCGTGTAAAGCCCTTTATGAAAGGTGCTTTTGGACTTTTGGCACGTTGCACACTTGCTCACTACCATATGCACATCTTTGATCATGCTAGGCCAATAAAAATGTTCACTCAAAGTATCAAGTGTCTTTTGAATGCCAAAATGACCAAGAATACCTCCACTATGCACTTCACGAACTAGAAGCTCACGTACCTTGCACTTTGGGACACACAACTTGTTTCCTTTAAAAAGAAAACCCTCTTGAACCATGAACAACCCTTTAGGAGCAGCAAAAAATCGAACCAAGTTCATCATCTTCTTTATAAAGCTCCTTCAAGTGTTCGAACCCCATTACTCTTGCATCCACCATAGCTAGCAAATAAGATCTCCTTGAAAGTGCATCTGCCACAATGTTGCTCTTTCCTTCTTTATACTTGGACGAGAAGGTGAAAGATTGGAGAAACTCGACCCACTTGGCATGCCTATGATTGAGTTTTTGTTGACCATGAATGTGTTTGAGCGCCTCATGATCCGAATGAAGGATGAATGGTTTAGGCCTCAAATAATGTGACCAATGGTCCAAAGCTCGAACAATAGCATAAAACTCACGATCATAGTTAGAGTAGTTCAACTTGGCACCATTGAGCTTCTCACTAAAGTAGGAGATAGGGCGTTTCTCTTGGATCAAACAAAGCACCAATTCCCAATCCACTTGCATCACACTCTACCTCGAACAATTTGTTGAAATCCCAAGCAAGGCAAGTATAGGAGCACTACACAACTTCTCTTTCACTTCTTCAAAAGCTTTTTGCGCCAAAGGAGACCATTCAAACTCACCTTTCTTCAACAAAGTCGTGATAGGAGCCATAATGGAAGAGAAGTTTCGAATGAATCTTCTATAGAACGAAGCCAAACCATGGAAGCTTCGACATTCACTAGCATTAGTAGGGGCCACCATGAAGAAATTGCTTGCACTTTCGAAGGATCAACATGAACTCCTTCCTTGGAAACAATGTAACCAAGAAACGCTATGCTCGACACAAGGAACTCACACTTTTCCATCTTGCCGAAAAGTTTTTGTTCTCTAAGCTTCTCAAACAAACTCCTCAAATGTATCAAATGATCATCAACACTCTTACTATAAACAAGGATATCATCCAAATAAACAACAACAAATTTGTTTAAAAAGGAACGAAGTACCTCATTCATAAGTCGCATGAAAGAACTAGGGCGTTGCATAAGCCAAAAGGCATTACCATCCATTCATAAAGACCTTGTTTAGTCTTGAATGTTGTTTTCCACTCATCCCCTTCTCGAATCCTCATTTGATGATAACCACTTCTAAGATCGATTTTTGAGAAAATCGAGGCTCCATTGAGTTCATCAAGCATATCCTCCAACCTCGGCATGGGAAATCTATACTTCACGGTGATATTGTTCACGGCCCTACTATCAATGCACATTCTCCATGTACCATCTTTCTTAGGCACAAGTAAAGCGGGAACCGCACAAGGACTCATGTCTCTCTTACATACCCCTTTTCGATCAATTCTTCAATTTGTCGTTGAAGCTCTTTGGAAGCACTTGGATCACACCTATAAGCGGGTTTATTAGGCAAAGGAGCTCCCGGAACTAAATCAATGGCATGTTCAATTCCCCTTAAGGGTGGCGGCCCTTGTGGAAGGTCTTCCGGAAATACATCACAAAAATTCCTTCATGAGTGAATCAAGTTGTGGATTACTTGGCTTCACTACACTTGCAACAGCATGTTTGATGACTAAAGCATAGCACACGCCCTCATCTTCCATCTCTTTCTCGAACTCTTTGAAAGAAAGAAACAAACTAGTCTTTTTCTCTTCCTTCTTGTGAATCACGGCACTAGGAGCCAAAGGATGCAACCTAATCTTCTTGGAACCCACCGAAACTGTATACACATTGGAGTCCCCTTCATGTATCACCTTTCTATCAAATTGCCATGGTCTCCAGAGTAAAACGTGACAAGCATTCATGGGAAGTGCATCACACCATAGCTCGTCCTTGTAATTCCCTATGGAGAAAGAAAGTAATGCTTGCTTCTTCACCCTAAGTCCCGTATCATCAAGCCAACTCAACTTGTAGGGGTGTGGATGATCTCTCACAATAAGACTCAATTTGCTCACCAAATCGCCGCCACTACATTGGTACAAGACCCACTATCAATGATCATGTTACAAGTGTTTTCACCCACTTTGCAACGAGTATGGAACAAGTTTTCCCTTTGTTCTTTGCTTGGAAGGCAATCAACATGTAAAACCCTCCCTAACAACACCAATAAGCCTCTTGTCATCTTCGGCATATGCATCTTCCTCCTCACTCTCAACCGTGTCATCTCTAGGCACAAATTCGTATAACTCCTCTTCTCCATTCAATTCCATGTATTGCCTCATGGTGAGAGCTTTCTTTGTTGGACAATTACTAGCAATGTGTCCTCTTCCTTGGCACTTGAAACACTTCCGATTTTCTTCAAACTTTTCCCTAGGGAACGAAAACTTTCGTTTTTCGACCTTTTTATCATCTTTCGTTGCATGTTCTTTCTTAGACCCTTCATAGTTCTTGTTAGAAGATGAATAAGAAGAATAAGAAGAAGAAGGTTTGAACGAGTTACCGATTTAGCATAGGAAGTTTTCGGTTTGTCCTCGTTCTCATGAGATTCAAATTTAAGCGCCAATCTACATGCTTCATCAAACGTAGTGTAAGTTGACACCTCTACCTTCCTTGCAATAGGACGGTTCAAGCCTTTGATGTAACGAGCAATTTTCATTGCTTCCCTTTCTTCTATGTCACAAATAAGGCACGGTTTATCAAATTCCATAGTGTACTCATGCACACTCAACGTATCTTGACACAAAGTAGTCAACTTTATGTCTTGTTTTTGCTCGTAATCACTTGGCAAAAATTTCTCCTTGAGCTTCTCTTTCAACTTAGTCCAACTACTAAGCTTGTCTTTCTTCTTTCTTGCACGTTTTGCCTTCAAATTTTCGAGCCAAATACCAAAGCATACTTGGTCAATCTAACCGAGGCTATCTTGAATCTCCTTTGATCATCAAACCCCCTATAATCACACACCTTCTCCAATTGTCGAATCCACTCAAGTAAATCCTCCGGACTAGAATCACCAGTGAAATCATCCAATTTTAATCCCCTATCATCATTGAAATTAGGTTTAACAACCCTAACTTCATCCTCTTCATCCGAAAGTCCAATGTAATCAACACTGTTTTTATCCAACTTCTTAGTGATAATAGAAGTTATAGCATCCATTCTAGTTTCAAGTCTACTAACATGATTCGAATCGACATTATATTTTGCTTGGAAATCAAATTGCATCTTAGCTATGTCCTCAATAGCCTTAGCTAATTTTTCCAATTCACTCGACATTATCTTAACAAATAACAACACTTCGACACACTAGGAAGCACAAAAGAACCCTAGCACCACTTATCCCAATGTAAAGATCGAAACTTTTAAGAAGAAAAGTGACGATTTACCTTGGATCTTTGAAGAGTAGAATCCCTTCTATCCTCTCCCGCCTGGAAAATCTGATACCACTTGATATGAATGCTCAACTAGGATAGTTAAACACTCAAAAACACACGCCAACTTGAATAAGGACAATGAAGAAATCCGAAAATAAGAGCAAGTAACAAGGGATATTTCTTAATGAATGATCACTCCTGAAACACTCACAAGAATCTTAAACACACTCAAACCACTCCTGGAATTAAGTTGTTTAAACACTAATTAATAAACACTCCTGAATATCAATTAATGGAAGATTAAAGCTTATGAATTAACTCACAAACAATAACAATGTTTAGTCATAAAATCACTCTAACCATTGAAGAGGTTAGGCGCCTATTATTTATAAGGAGTAAGCAAGAAAACCTTGCTCCTCAAGCATACCAAACCACACGGCATTCACCATCAATTTAGGAAAGTATCTCCTCCTTAATTCTAGCCTAGAATCAAGCTAAACTTAAGGAAACTCTAACTTAAGGAAAGACAACAAGTACTTTCCTTAATTACATCTTAAACACACGCCCAAGGCTGCTACCTTGCACGCCACTCCAATCTACCAAATTAAGGAAACTTTCCTAAAATACAACCATGACAACTAAACACCTAACCACCGAAATCTCTAAGGGATTTTCGGACTTTTATTGAACTAGAAACAACTCAACTAATTAACTAACATTTTAAACTAATAATGACACTAATTTAAAATGCTAATCGGTTTCTTCCACGAGCCATGTGACACACGACACAAATGCATGCTTGTTAGCCATCAAATTGAAACCCATGTGTTCCATCAAAAGTAAAACCGGCTCTTCTTGACTTGATGCCTTTGGATCCGCATCACCCATTCCTATAAATACTATGGTTCAAGAAGCATACTCTAAAGAACCTAAATCAAGTACCTTAGGAGAACAAATATCTTTCTTACAAACTTGGTATAAAAACTATTGTAAAGCTTTTAAAAAATAAGCTAAAATAAGTGATTCTTTGTGAAAGATATGAAACACCAAAATTTTGATGCTATAGATTAAATAAAACACATAGAAATAAAAGACCAAAGTTTAGGCATAAGAAGTATAAAAGGTTTAAACCATATGGAAAATATAGACACAAGAAGAAATCGAACAGAAATTATTATATAAAAAGAAAAATTTATAAGTATGTTAACAACCCAAAGAAGTGTAGGTGCTACAATTGTGGACAAATAGGTCATATAGCAAGAGAATGTAAAAATAAAGTAAATAAAAATCCTAAAGTAAATAAAAATATTAACTTTATTGAATTACATATATAAAACAAATCATAATAGACAATTTGCAGAAATTATGAAAGGAAGATTATATTTAATAAAAGATAGAAAAGGAATGATATTAGAAAATGAATTTGAAAGAGAAAGAAGATTAGCTAAAGAAATGGATTTAGTAGAAATAACAATCATAGAAAGTAACAATCAAGAAAACAAAATAATAAATGACATATATAAAAAATTAGATAAATTAGAGAGAAGATATGATGAAAGAATCGGGAAAATAGAAGAATCAATAAAAATTATACATCATAATACTATACAAATATTTGACAAAGTTTATTGAGTAGAAAATAATTTTAACGATGAAATACAAAAGTTTAAAATAGAGTATAATAAGAGATTTGACAAAACAGAATAACAACTTATATTGAATGTAAAAGAAAAAAGTGAAATATCAAAAATTCAAGAATCAGATGACGAAACTTGTTTTATCTATTTCGAATCCTAAAAATTCTATTTGTGTTTTAAATATTTCCATTTTCTTCTTACTTAAGACTATTGCACTATTCTTTATTATTTCTATAAATTGTTCTAATAATTTATAATGTTCTTCTTGTGTTTTGGAGTATATTAGTATGTCATCAATATATACTACACAATTTGGTAATTGATTTAGATATTTATCCATAAATGCTTGAAATCATCCAGGGGCATGTTTATATCCAAATGGTAATACGTTCCATTCATAGAATCCATTAGGTACTTTGAATGCTGTTAATTGTTTGGAATCTTCAGTTAATTTTAATTGGTGAAAACCACTTTTACAATCAAATTTTGAGAAGTAATTATAACCTTGTATTTATCTCATTTTTAGTATTTTATTAGGTATCGGATAATTGTATGTAATTGTTATCTCATTTAGAATTCTATAATCAATAACCATTCTTGTTTTCCCTCTTGTTTGTTCTGAATGGTTGTTAACTATAAATGCACTACTGCTATGTTTAGAATTACTTGGCCTAATTAATTTTCCTGCTAATAATTCTGTTATATGCATTTTAAATTCTTCTTCATCTCTTTGTGTATTATTAAAGGGTTTTTGAGATATTATACTACTTTGATCTTTTTATGTAATTTATATTTCACTTTTGTGTTTGTGCCAATTTGCTAATGGATTTTCATTACATAGTTCTTCTAATTTTATTTTTAAAGGGGTAATTTTATTTAATTATAATATTCCAATATCTATTATAGCAAAATTGATGTTTTCTTTCTTTGTTTTCATTCTTTGAACTAATTGGTCTTCAACTCCCTTTTTGCATTTTTCCCATTCTTGAGATATTTTTTCCCTATTTTTTACTATTTTAGCATTCAACTTGTGTTTACATGGGGTAATAATGTAATTTGTATTTCAGTTTTGTGTTTGTGCCAATTTGCTAATGGATTTTCATTACATAGTTCTTCTAATTTTATTATTAAAGTGCTAATTTTATCTAAATATAAAATTCCAATATCTATTATTGCAAAATTCATGTTTTCATTCTTTGTTTTCATTCTTTGAACCAGTTTTTCTTCTTCTCCCTTTTTACATTTTTCCCATTCTTGAGATATTCTTTCTCTATTTTTTACTATTCTAGCTTTCAACTTGTGTTTACATGGGGTAAATAATGTATGAAAATATTTATCTATGCTAATTGGTTTATATTGGTTAAGGAAATTATTTCCTAATATCATATCTTTTCCTGTTAATTCAAAGCAATATACTCGAATTGTGTATCTAATTTCTTCCATTATGGTAAACAATTTTCTTTCATAATTGTGGTTGATGCTCCTGTATCTACCATCGATGTGTAGTATCTACTTTTATATCCTTCAAAAATTATTTTTATAAGAATATAAGTTAAATTACTCCATCGATTATTCTTGTTTTAAATTGAATTTGGTTATAAGTGTACTCAAAATAGTCTCGACTCTATTTTCCGGGGTTTGACTTTGTTTAAAAATTCTTTTCCTAATATAATTTTATCACTTAGACTTACTTCATATTCTACATTTATATTTTGTGTTGCAATTTTTGTTGTAATAATTACTTTTCCTTTATGTTTAAAATCATGATACATTATTTTGTCTAATAATTTATCCATATAGATTGAATTATTTTCCACATTTATATCTATTTGTGCTTTTAAGTTTTCTCCTTCAATTTGTATTATAATATAATAATCTCGTGACTTTAATTGAATAGGTTGATCATTATCCTTTTGTTCTCTAGATCTAGAAAAACTCATTCTTCTTATTACTATATCTAGTTCTCCAAAGCTAGGTTTAGAGTATAATTTTAATCCTTTATCCATTGGTAATAAAAGCTCCATGAATGGGGTATCTATAGTTATTGGTCCTAGTAAGCATTTTAACATTGTACTGTCATTACTTTAGATCCATTTAGCATCTTTATTTATTCCATCTAGTTTCCAATACAGAACCAATGCCTTTTCTATATTCCTATCAGTTAATCTTATTGAATAATTTGGTTTAATTATGAACCTCACCTTTTGGTAAATTAGATTTCCTTTAAGTTCAGCTATAATAGCTTTCTCTATAGGTTCTTTAATTATATCATCTGCTAATTCTAATTCCAACGGAGTATCTATTCCTTCTTGAAACGTGCTTTTATTATTATCTATGTTACTGCCAATTCTACAAATCTAAAAGTAATTGGTTTATTTCCTAATGATCTGTTAATTTTTGTCATTATCTCGTTTAGCACTTCCTTTGTTATTAGTGGAACTTTAGTATTACCTTGCACTGGAGTTATATCAATAACGTGTTCTCTATCAGCTATCACTAAATATTCGTTCTTATCCTTTCTAAATATTTTCTTGATTAAGTTTCTCTCAAATATCTTATTCGTTGACAAAGTAAATCCTTCATACTTTAATTGATTATACTTTTGAAGATCAAAAATAGCTCTTTGGTCTTTACTTTGTGGAATAATTTGTTCATCGTAATCTACTTCATGTAATTCTTTATCCATCACTAGTAGTCTCAACGTTATCTTCTTCGCTAATTATTATTTCATCACTTTCTGTTTCATATTCTGGAACATATATCTCTTCATCTGGCGGTATATTATTTTTCCCTATTTCATATTCAGATATATGTAATTCAATAAAGTTAATATTTTTATTTACTTTAGGAATTTTATTTACTTTATTTTTACATTCTCTTGCTATATGACCTATTTGTCCACAATTGTAGCACCTACACTTCTTTGGGTTGTTAATATACTTATAAATTTTTCTTTTTATATAATAATTTCTGTTCGATTTCTTCTTGTATCTATATTTTCCATATGGTTTAAACCTTTTATACTTCTTATGCCTAAACTTTGGTCTTTTATTTCTACGCGTTTTATTTAATCTATAGCATCCAAATTTTGGTGTTTCATATTTTTCACAGCAATCACTTATTTTAGCTTGTTTTTTAAAAGCTTTTTGGTTATTAACTTTTGTACAATAGTTTTTATACCAAGTTTGTAAGAAAGATATTTGTTCTCCTAAGGTACCTGATTTAGGTTCTTTAGAGTATGCTTCTTGAACCATAGTATTTATAGGAATGGGTAATTTTTCAAAGTATAATTTTCGAAATATAGCTAATTGCTCAGTTGTTTCCGTTCCTAATTCATAATAATTCATTTGGAAAGCACAATTGTATCTTTTTAGATCTTCTGGGCACATAGAGCATATTTTCATATTATATAATTGAGATTTATTATATTCTTTCTTAGCTTCTATATGTTTTAAATCTGCATTTACATTTCCAAATTCTCTTCTTATAGCAATTTGATATTTTTTCAACATTTGTGTTGACTCTGTCTTTTCATGTCCTTCTATCTTAGTACTTCTTATTTCTGTTTTGTCTATTGTTCCTATGTGAGTTAACCAGTTTTTAACTATTCCTGTGATAGTTCCTTTAATATAATTAAATGCAATATTAACTGGGATTTTCTCTTCAATTAATTTTGCATTTATTTTAGCTACCCAATTTCGTATATCTAAATCAACATTTTCTGAACAATTTAAATTTAAGGTCTCTCCTACTTGAATATCTCGTGGTATATAGTTATCTTCTATTTTGCTTCGATACTTCCATATATGTTCATTATCTCTATTGTTACTACCATAATTTCTTTTTCTTAATATTGTTACTAGTCTTCATGTAATAATAATCGTCATCTTTCGTGAGTACATTAAGATCTTTTTCTTTTTCTGTCATAAATTCAGATTCTGAGTATTTTGTGTAACTAAATTCTTGACTAGATTGGTCTGATTTAAAATCTTCATAGTTTTCTTCTATATTATTGACTTCAAGTCTTTCTACTCCAGTATCTATTGTTTCTATAGTATTATTCATTATTGTTTCTTCATTTAATTCTTGAATTTATGATATTTCACTTTTTTCTTTTACATTCAATATAAGTTGTTCTTCTATTTTGTCAAATATATTATTACACTCTATTTTTAACTTTCGTATTTCATCGTTAAAATTATTTTCTACTCTATAAACTTTGTTTAATATTTGTTTAGTATTATGATGTATAATTTTTATTGATTCTTCTATGTTTGTTATCTCTACTAAGTCCCTTTCTTTAGCTAATCTTCTTTCTCTTTCAAATTCATTTTCTAATATCATTTCTTTTCTATCTTTTATTAAATATAATCTTCCTTTCAAATTTTCTGCTATTATTTCTTTTAATAAATTGTCTATTATGATTTGTTTTATATATTTGAAATGGACCATCATTATATCTTATTATTTCTTAATCAATAATATTTTCATCTTTATTCATTATTCTAGTTGTTTAATGACTCTCTTATATTCTACATCTATTCTTTTCTTTAACTATCTTTTTATCTATAATTTCATAACCCTATTCTTCTAATTCTAGTGAAACTTTTGTATTGCCGGACTCGGTCTTGCTATCCTTTAATAATTGTATAATTAATAATATGTTTGTATTTATTATCTTTAGGTTATTTACTAGATTACCTTCTTGCTCTAATTCACTCATATGTATAAGATTGATTTGTTTTTCTTATATTCATCATAATCTTTGTGTGCTTTACTAGCTATATCTTCCTATTTTTTTAGTTGTATATTTAACATTTCTATTTGGTTGTCTAAGTTTTTAAATTTTTCTTCAACATTATTGTCCTTTGTTAGTTTTGCTTTTTCTTGCTATCATTTCTTTATTTATTCTAGTCATTCATCTTTTATTTCGGTTTCCTAATTTTTAATATGTGCTTCTAAAATTGTTATCATTATTTGTAATTTTTCTCTTCTTATAGCCTTTTTAATTTGAGATTTAATTGTCATATATATAATGAATTTTGTATATGTTTGAGTTTTATTTTTCTTTTTAAGAGTTTATTTTTTCTTAATTTGGGTTTTAGTTATTAATTTGATTAAAGCATCTTTTGTTTCAATATATTTCCTTCTATGTGCTTCATATAAATAATTGTAATAACCATCTATTTTAGTTTGTAAATTCATGATTCGAAAATCTAAAATAAATTTTCTAATATCTATATTTCTTTTAACGTTTGTTATTTGTGTTTTCATATACGCAGTGAATCTTGTATTTGAGATTTTCTTATAAACTTTGGTTGAACTCAATCCCATCATTTATAATATACCTTAATATGTTAATAATAGTTCTATCATCCATCATATAAGTATTACTAATCCGCCCTTCAACTCTTAAGCTTAAAAGCAAATTAGTAAGATCACACCTTTTCACCTCACCACATAGGTTTTACGTATTCCGTCTACAATGACCTTCTCATATTCTTATCTTCTATAGTAACTCCACCATCCTTTAGTCGGTTATATCAACTTACTTTAAAGATAATCTTTGGTCTTTTATTTCTACGTTTTTTATTTAATCTATAGCATCCAAATTTTGGTGTTTCATATCTTTCACAACAATCACTTATAGGCCAAAGGCAAAGCTATTATAAGAAGAAGTTATGGATTCCCTTCTCAAAAAGAGATTTCCTAAACTACCAAATACGGACTTCTCCCAAAACATTTATCAATAACGAAGATTACCCCCAGCTTAGTCCCGGATACTACTTCCTTTAAAGACCAATAACCCTTGGAATAAAACAGACAATGAACCCCTTAGTTAGACAATATACATCAAATTTCCCGACTATTGCCAACAAACTAAACACTTGCTCCCCAAGTTACTATCCAAGATAAACATGGAGAAATAGAAAGAGGATATGTTACTAATCCTCTTCGAAAAATAAACGAGTTAATCGCATTACCAGGTTGTAATGCAAAGTTAATAAAAGCATCTTATGATTACGGATTACTCAATTCCGTATACACACTAACCGGAGAAGAGTTATCCTTAACCCCTAGCCAATACAAGGTAACCCGAGGTTATTTACTGATTACAAAATCTAAAATGATTTTTGTACGGTGTTACACAGCTACCGGGAAGTTACTTATCAAGAGATAAAACCAGCCATGAGGTTTGTGAAAATAGGATGAACATCTACGTACATCATTCCTAAAGAAATAAAGGCCCAGCCCGAGAAAAACTTTAATGAAGTACAAGATATCCTTAGTGAAAAATGAGCTATAAAAATCAAAGTTATTTGTGAAGCCCTATGTCATGCGATTACTACACCTATATGGATTAATCATAAAGAGATAAATACATTAATTATAACTCAAAGTAGGGAATATAGTTATGATGCTGAAGAAACTATGAAAGAATGGGTATGGAGTTTCCTACTTCAAGATGAGCCTCCTCAAACAAGATACATCCCAAACAATTTTATGACTAAAGATACGTTGAAGAAATATTACAAGTGGATGCAACAAAATAATAAACACTTATGCCAGATGTGCAAAAATCAGCAGACAGCTGTACCTATGATTGAAGACTTGGAAGATAAGGAAGAATCCTCTAGCAGTACAACCCAGGCCCCACAAGTTGATATAACTAACTAAAGGATGGTGGAGTTAATATAGAAGATAAGTATAAGAGATAAGGTGATAAGCCAAAATCTGTTGTAACCTTAGAAAAATAGCCCATTGTATGGCTTAAATTAAAAGTAACTTTTTATGTATGTCCTATGTAATATCGTTTGCCTATAAATAACAAAGAAAAAACCTTTGTGAGGTATCATCAAGGAGTTCATTACAAAAAATCTTTTCTCTTACCTCTCTCTCAACTTCAAAAATTTTGGTAGTTTTTCTATAATTTTCTTAACCACGCAAAGTTGGTATCAGAGCTTGGAGAAGTTATTTTCATATCAGGATAATCTTTCATAGTTATGGAACAAGCTAAGGTAAAATTCTTTCTTATGAACTAAGTATAAATTCAATCCTTTAGTTTATAATAATGTTGAGATCCTTAATAATAATTCTATAACTTCATATAGGACTTGTACTATCTTAAATATGCTCTCTTCGATTTCGTAAAATCATGCGTTTAAACCAAGAGACAACCGGTAGTAGTTGTAAAATTAAGTTTTCCCGATGAAGATAAGCTCGATTTAATTAAAGAGAGAAAATAAATACAAGGATGTATCTTTGTTTGAGGAGGCTCATCCTGGATGTAGGAGACTCCATACCCAAGCTTTATAGTTTCTTCAACATCATGGCAGTACTAATGTATTTATTTCTTTATGATTAATCCATATAGGCGTAATAATAGTATGACATAGGGCTTCACAAATAACTTTGAATTTTATAGCTCATTTTTCACTAAGGATATCTTATACTTCATTAAAGTTAATCTCGGGCTACGCCTTTATTTTTTCAGGAATGATGTACGCAGATGTACATCCTATTTTCACAAACCTCATGGCTGGTTTCATCTCTTTATAAGTAACTTCCCCAAGAGCGTGTGTAACATCGTACGTAAATTATTTTAGATCAAGCTTATAGGCCAAACCTCATGGTCGGTCTTTTATTACGCAGATGTACATCCTATTTTCACAAACCTCATGGCTAGTCTTTTATTTCTACGTTTTTTATTTAATCTATAGCATCCAAATTTTGGTGTTTCATATCTTTCACAGCAATCACTTATAGGCCAAAGGCAAAGCTATTATAAGAAGAAGTTATGGATTCCCTTTTCAAAAAAGAGATTTCCTAAACTACCAAATACAAACTTCTCCCAAAATATTTATCAATGATGAAGATTACCCCAGCTTAGTCCCAGATACTACTTCTTTTAAATACAAGTTAACCCTTGGAACAAAACAGACAATGAACCCCTTAGTTAGACAAGATATATCAAATCACCCCCGACTATTGCCAACAAACTAAACACAACTCCCCAAGTTACTATCCAAGATAAACATGGAGAAATAGAAAGAGGATATGTTACTAATCCTCTTCGAAAAACAAACGAGTTAATCGCATTACCAGGTTGTAATGCAAAGTTAACAAAAGCACCTTATGATTACGGATTACTCAATTCCGTATACACGCTAAACCGGAGAAGAGTTATCCTTAATCCCTAGCCTATACAAGGTAACCACAAATTATTTACAGATTACAAAATCCAAAATGATTTTTGTACGATGTTACGCAACTATCGGGGAAGTTACTTATCAAGAGATAAAACCAACCATGAGGTTTGTGAATTTAGGATGTACATCTCGCGTACATCATTCCCGAAGAAAGAAAGGCCCAGCCAGAGATAAACTTTAATGAAGTGTAAGATATCCTTAGTGAAAAACGAGCTATCAAAATCAAAGTTATTTGTGAAGCTCTATGTCATGCTATTACTACGCCCGTATGGATTAATCATAAAGAGATAAATACATTAATAATAACTCAAAGTAGGGAATATAGCCACGATGTCAAGAAACTATGAAAGCATGGGTATGGAGTCTCCTACATCCAGATGAGCCTCCTCAAACAAGATACATCCCAAACAATTTTATGACAAAAGATACGTTGAATAAATATTGCAAGTGGATGCAACAAAATAATAAACACTTATGCCCGATGTGCAAAAACCAACGAGACAAGCTGTACCTATGATTGAGAACTTGGAAGATAAGGAAGAATCCTCTAGAAGTACAACCCAAGCCCTACATGTTGTGTAACCGATGAAGGATGGTGGAGTTATTATAAAAGATAAGGATAAGAGACAAGTTGATAAGCCAAAATATGTTGTAACCATAGAAAAATAGCCAAATTGTATGGCTTAAATTAAAAGTAACTTTTTATGTACGTACTATGTAATATCGTTTGCCTATAAATAACAAAGAAAAACCTTGGTGAGGGATCATCAAGGAGTTTACTACAAAAAATCTTCTTCTCTACTTCAAATATTCTCGGTAGTTTTTCTATAGTTTTTTCAACCACGCAAAGTTGGTAAAGGTTATGGTGGAGTATTGAAATACGGTATACAATAATTTCTTATGGATTTTTGAAGGATATAAAAGATAGCGAGGAGAATGTAAAATAAGACCGAGTTTATTGTCATATCATATCGGGATTTATTTTCTATGTTTGTTAAAAACTATATACCAAAGTTAGCAAATTCCTTCGTCATTGTAATCATGACCATAAAGTTAGAAATACTTCTCTCTTATCTCTCTCTCTACTTCAAATACTTTGGTAGTTTTTCTATAGTTTTTCTCAAGAGGTTAAAGTTGGTATCGAGCTTGGAGAAGTTAATTTCGGGATAATCTTCCATAGTTATGGAAGAAGCTAAGGTAAAATTCTTTCTTATGAACAAAGTATAAATTCAATCCTTTAGTTTATAATAATGCTAAGATCCGTAATAATAATTCTATAACTTCATATAGGACTTGCACTATCTTAAATATGCGCTCCTCGATTTAGGAAAATCATGCTTTTAAACCAAGAGACAACTCGGTAAAAGAAGAATGGCAAGAATAAATAAAGAAATGATAGCGAGAATGATCAAAACTAACAAAGGATAATAATGTTGAAGAAGAACTAAAAAACTTAGACAACCAAATAGAAATGTTAAATATACAAATAAAAGAACAGGAAGATATAGCTAGTCAAGCACATAAAGATTATGATGAATATAAGAAAAATAAATCAATCTTATACATATGAGTGAATTAGAGCAAAAAGGTAATCTAGTAAATAACCTAAAGATAATAAATACAAATATATTATTAATTATACAATTATTAAAGGATAGCAAAACTTACTCTAGCAATACAAAAGTTCCACTAGAAGAACAGTGTTATGAAATTATAGATAAAAAGATATTTAAAGAATACTCTCAATTATTTCCTGAATTACTTTTAAAGAAAAGAATAGAAGTAGAATATAAGAGAGTCGTTAAACAACTAGAATAATGAATAAAGATGAAAAAATTATTGATGAAGAAATAATAAGATATAATGATGGTCCATTTCAAATATATAAAATAAATCATAATAGACAATTTGCAGAAATGATGAAAGGAAGATTATATTTAATAAAAGATAGAAAAGGAATGATATTAGAAAATGAATTTGAAAGAGAAAGAAGATTAGCTAAAGAAAGGGATTTAGTAGAAATAACAAACATAGAAAGTAACAATCAAGAAAACAAAACAATAAATGACATATATAAAAAATTAGATAAATTAGAGAGAAGATATGATGAAAGAATCAGGAAAATAGAAGAATCAATAAAAATTATACATCATAATACTAAACAAATATTAGACAAAGTTTATAGAGTAGAAAATAATTTTAACGATGAAATACAAAAGTTTAAAATAGAGAATAACAACAAGATTTGAAAAAAATAGAAGAACAACTTATATTGAATGTAAAAGAAAAAAAGTGAAATATCGAAATTCAAGAATCACATGAAGAAACAATAATGAATAATACTATAGAAACAATAGATACTGGAGTAGAAAGACTTGAAGTCAATAATATAGAAGAAAACTATGAAGATTTTAAATCAGACCAATCTAGTCAAGAATTTAGTTACACAAAATACTCAGAATCTGAATTTATGACAGAAAAAGAAAAAGATCTTAATGTACTCACAGACGATGGCGATTATTATTACATGAAGACTAGTAGACACTATAAACCTATATTAAGAAAAAGAAATTATAGTAGTAACAATAAAAATAATGAACATATATGGAAGTATCGAAGCAAAATAGAAGATAACTATATACCAAAAGATATTCAAGTAGGAGAGACCTTAAATTTAGATTATTTAGAAAATGTTGATTTAGATATACAAAATTGGGTAGCTAAAATAAATGCAAAATTAATTGAAGCAAAAATCCCAGTTAATATTAAATCTAATTTTATTGAAGGAACTATCACAGGAATAGTTAAAAACTGGTTAACTCACATATGAACAATAGACAAAACAGAAATAAGAAGTACTAAGATAGAAGTACATGAAATACAGACTCAACATAAATGTTGAAAAATTATTAAATTGCTATAAGAAGAGAATTTGGAAATTTAAATGCAGATTTAAAACATATAGAAGCTAAGAAAGAATATAGTAAATCTCAATTATATAATATGGAAATATGCTCTATGTGCCCGTAAGATCTAAAAAGATACAATTGTGCTTTTCCAAATGAATTATTATGAATTAGGAACGAAACAACTCGACCAATTAGCTATATTTCGAAAATTATACTTTGAAAAATTACCCATTCCTATAAATACTATGGTTCAAGAAGCATACTCTAAAGAACCTAAATCGGGTACCTTAGGAGAACAAATATCTTTCTTACAAACTTGGTATAAAAACTATTGTACAGAAGTTAATAACCAAAAAGCTTTTAAAAAACAAGCTAAAATAAGTGATTGATGTGAAAAATATGAAACACCAAAATTTGGATGCTATAGATTAAATAAAAAACGTAGAAATAAATGACCAAAGTTTAGGCCTAAGAAGTATAAAAAGTTTAAACCATATGGAAAATATAGACACAAGAAGAAATCGAACATAAATTATTATATAATCGGTATGTTAATAACCTAAAGAAGTGTAGGTGCTACAATTGTGGACAAATAGGTCATATAGCAAGAGAATATAAAAATAAAGTAAATAAAAAACCTAAAGTAAATAAAAATATTAACTTTTACATATAGCTGAATATGAAATAGGGAAAAATAATATACCGCCGTAAGAAGAAATATATGTTCTAGAATATGAAACATAAAGTGAGGAAATAATAATTAGCAAAGAAGATAACGTTGAGACTACTAGTGATGGATAAAGAATTACGGGAAGTAGATTACGATGAAGAAATTACTCCACAAAGTAAAGACCAAAGAGCTATTTTTGATCTTCAAAAGTATAATCAATTAAAGTATGAAGGATTTACTTTGTCCACAAATAAGATATTTGAGAGAAACTTAACCAAGAAAATATTCGAAAAGATAAGAACGAATATTTATTGATAGCCGATTGAGAACACGTTATTGACATAACACAAGTGCAAGGTAATACTAAAGTTCCACTAATAACAAAGGAAGTGCTAAACGAGGAAATAATAAAAATTAACAAATCATTAGGAAATAAACCAATTACTTTTAGATTTGTAGAATTGGCAGCAACATAAATAATTTATCGATAAGCTTAACCGATAAGAATATAGGAAAGGCATTGGTTCTATATTGGAAGCTAGATGGAATAAAGATGCTAAATGGATCTAAAGTAATGACTGTACAATGTTAAAATGCTTACATACTAACTAACCAACACCAAGTTTAGCTATTAGGATTTGTTTTATATATTTGAAATGGACCATCATTATATCTTATTATTTCTTCATCAATAATCTTTTCGTCTTTATTCATTATTCTAGTTGTTTAATGACTCTCTTATATTCTAATTATATTCTCTTCTTTAAATGTAATTCGGGAAATAACTGAGAGTATTCTTTAAATATCTTTTTATCGATAATCTCATAACCATGTTCTTCTAATTCTAGTGGAACTTTTGTATTGCTAGACTGAGTCTTGCTATCCTTTAATAATTGTATAATTAATAATATGTTTGTATTTATTATCATTAGGTTATTTACTACATTAACTTCTTGCTCTAATTCAGTCATATGTATAAGATTGATTTATTTTTCTTATATTCATTATAATCTTTATGTTCGTTACTAGCTATATCTTCATGTTCTTTTATTTGTATATTTAACATTTCTATCTGGTTGTCTAAGTCTTTTAGTTTTTCTTCAACATTATTGTCCTTTGTTAGTTTTGCTTTTTCTGCTATCATTTCTTTATTTATTCTAGCCATTCTTCTTTTATTTCGGTTTCCTATGTTTTTTTAATATCGCTTCTAAAATTATTATTATTATCTTTAATCCCGCTCTTCTTATAGCCATTTTTAATTTGCGATTTTATTGTCATATATATAACGAATTTTGTATATGTTTGAGTTCTATTTTTCTTTTTAAGAGTTTATTTCTCTAATTTGGGTTTTAGTTATTAATTTGATTAAAGCATTTTTTGTTTCAATATCTTTCCTTCTATATATGTGCTTCATATAAATAATTATCATATCCATCTATTTTAGTTTGTAAATTCATGATTCTAAAATCTAAAATAAAATTTCTAATATCTATATTTCTTTTAACGTTTCTTATTTGTGTTTTCATATAATCAGTAAATCTTGTATTTGAGATTTTCTTATAAACATTGGTTGAACTCAATCCCTTCATTTATAATATACTTCAATATTTTAATAATAGTTCTATCATCCTTCATATAAGTATTACTAATCCGCCCTTCAACTCTTAAGCTTAAAAACAAATTAAGTAAGATCACACCTTTTCACCTCACCACATAGGTTTAACGTATTCTCGTCCACAACAACCTTCTCATATTCAACGACATAAAAGGACTACTACTACTTGTTGTCTCTTGGTTTAAAAGCATAATTTTACAAAATCGAGGAGAGCATATTTAAGATAGTACAAGTCCTATATGAAGTTATAGAATTATTATTACGAATGTCAGTATTATTATAAAGTAAAGGATTGAATTTATACTTAGTTCATAAGAAAATAACTTCTCCAAGCTCTGATACCAACTTTGCATGGTTGAGAAAACTATAGAAAAACTACCGGAATATTTGAAGTAGAGAGAGGTAAGAGAGAAGATTTTTGTAGTAAACTCCTTGATGATCCCTCACCAAGGTTTTTCTTTATTATTTATAGGCAAACGATATTACATAGTACATACATGATGGCGATGCATCTTCATCATTGAACATCAACAAGGATCATTCTCTCATTGCTATGGTAAGTGAAACTATGTTGGAGTTCAAAGCTATGTCCAATGTCAAGTCTAGTGAGTTCGAAGTTCTTGTGAGCTTAGTTCTTACTTAGATTAGTTGTTTTAATCATGTTTTAGTTGTTGTTTTGAGTTGTAATTTGAATTCCCTAAAATGTACTACTACGTATCATTGAGTTGTAATGAGAACTAGTTAAGTACAAAGAGTCCTAGTTTGTTAGAAGTGTGCAAATGTTTGCGCATGAAGAGTCCTAATACTAGTAGGATTGTTTGTTTAGAGTCCTAGTACTAGTAGCGGTTGCTTAGTGTTGTAATCATGTGCCAAGCATGCTGAAGAATGCCGTTGGAGTTCATAAAGAATGAGGGAGAAGGATCAGTGTGGCATTGCTTAAAAATAGGAACCACTTCCTATTGATAAGCCTTGCCAACGTCCAACTCTCAGCCTCTTTGTTGTACGTGCAAAAGAGGAGTTTGAAACGTGAAAGGAGAGCCAAGGACGTGGAGTTTGTTCCACAATTCAAGCAAGGCGTGCTGAACATGCTTGGTGCCTCAACACCCTACTCTCCATGTCCTAAGCATCCAATTCATCCATGATCAAGCCATGTTCGACATTATAGCTTAGTGGATGTAGTGCTAATTAATTTCTTTATTTTTAATTTTAGAGAAATCAGAAAATTAGGACATGAACTTGTATTTAAACACTTGAAATCATCAATGAAAAGGAGATTGAAGTTTATGCCTAAAAACAAACCGAGTTAATTCTCAAACAATTGAATTATTCTTGTTTCTTGGATTTGGAAACACAAGTGATTTGCCTTTGCTTAATTAGTCCTAGCTAGACTAATTTGTGATCTTAGGAACTTTAATTAACTAAGGTGGTGTGTCTGTATCCTTGGAAGATTAAAGCAAGCTAAAACTATCCCTAAACACATCGTCGAAGTCCTATACTTATCCTTTGTGTTTGATTGTTCGAACATGATTTCATGTGAGCTTCGAGTGTTACTCCAAGCCTACAACATCTTGGTATCAGAGCTGGAGGTTGAAGATACACTCTTTATTCACCTCAAACCATTCCTAAACACGCTTCCATTACAATCCCAAAACCCCACTTTAAACCAAAAACAAAACAACCCCATTCATGGAGATTGGTGATCAATCCGAGCCACCAAGCAATTGGAGGGCTACATTGAAATTTATGGAGGATGAAAAGAAGGAGAGTGATGCAAGGATGGCCTTATTGAAAGAGCAAGTTAGGCAACTCTCCCTTAGACTGCAAAACCAACGGGGAGATAGAAGTGGAGATGAGCATTCTGATCGAGAAAGTGAAGACACTTTCTTAGCCTTTAGAAGGCCTCCACAACAACATCAACGCCATAACAATGACATCAAGGTTGATATCCCTGATTATGATGGCAAGTTGGATGTTGATGAATTCATAGAATGGATGAGAACGGTGGAAAGAGTATTTGATTACAAGCAAATACCGGAAGACAAGAAAGTGAAGCTAGTAGCTCTTAAGTTGAGGAAGTATGCCACTACTTGGTGGGCTAGTGTATGTGCCAAAAGAGAAAGAGCTAGAAAATAAAAGGTGCGTACATGGGAGAAGATGAAGAAGCTTCTCAAGCAAAAGTTCTTGCCAACCTACTATGTGCAAGAAAACTTTGCTAAGCTTCATAACATTCAACAAGGTTCGAGAAGTGTTTAAGACTATGCAAGAGAGTTTGAGTCTTTCTTGATGAAATGTGAACTACAAGAGGATGAACCTCAAATTCTTGTTAGGTTCTTGGCAGGATTGGACTCCAAGATTGCAAATGTGGTGGAACTCCACCATTATTCGACCCTTGAAGAACTTATCATCTTGGCTCATAAGGTGGATAAGCAACAAAAGGCCAAAGGTAAATGGGACTCCTCACGAGCCTTTACCAAAACCACACCCTATTCTAAGCCAAACACATTCACTCCTAAACCTACCCCTTCTACTACTTCTAAACCACCCTTCAAGAAACCCGAAACTAATCCCATTCAAACTAAGGCTCCTAGGAGATGTTTTAGGTGCCAAGGATTAGGACACTTTGCATCTGAATGTCCTAATACAAAAGTGGTGACCTTAATGGAATATGAAGCCTTAGAAGAAGATTTCGAGGAGGAGGAGCATGAAGAAGAACAAGAGGAGGAGGAAAGAGTACTCGGCCCGATGAAGGGGGAGTGCTTGGTTGTTCGAAGAGCTCTTAGTGGGATGGCTATCCAAGAAGAGCAACTCCAACGGGAATCTATCTTCCATACTCGATGCACAATTGGAGGAAAGGTATGTACTTTGATTATTGATGGTGGGAGTTGTACTAATGTCGCCTCTCAAACCCTCATAACTAAGCTCAACCTAAACACAACCCCTCACCCTAACCCTTATGTCATCCAATGGTTGAATCAAGGTAAAGGAATACATGTCTCAAATCGTGTATTGCTTAACTTTAGTATTGGAAAGACTTATGAAGAGGAGATTTGGTGTGATGTCATCCCAATGGACGCATGCCATGTGCTACTACTTGGGAGACCTTGGATGTTTGATAGGAGAGTCTTACATGATGGATACAAGAACACTTACACTTTCATGAAAAATCACATGAAAATTGTTCTTGCCCCCCTTGTCCCCAAATCAAAAGAACCCCAAACTCTTCAATCAAAAAGAAAGATAGCCTTAATTACCTTGATGAAATCTGACTATCATGAGTATGCGCCCATGAAAGAACTCATCCTTAGTGGTATTGATGAACCTCCACCTCCACAAAACAACCACCATCCTTTACTCACCCCTTTGCTTGAAAAGTATGTTCACGCATTTCCACAAGAAATACCACCTGGTTTGCCTCCTAAACGTGACATACAACATAAAATAGACCTCATTCCAGGAGCTAGTCTACCTAACAAGCCTGCTTATCGAACTAATCCTAGAGAAACCGAAGAGATAAGAAGGCAGGTGGAGGAATTGAAGTCTAAAGGGTTGATTAGAGAATCCTTGAGTCCATGTGCCGTACCTACACTATTGGTACCAAAGAAGAATGGTGAGTGGCGCATGTGTGTTGATAGTAGAGCTATCAACAAGATCACCATCAAATATCGTTTTCCCATTCCTAGGTTAAACGATCTTCTTGATGATCTTCATGGTTTTAAAGTCTTCTCTAAGATTGATCTTAGGAGTGGCTACCATCAAATTAGAATCTATGAAGGAGATGAATGGAAAACCGCATTTAAGACAAAAGAAGGGTTATATGAATGGCTTGTCATGCCATTTGGTTTGTCTAATGCACCTAGCACATTCATGAGGCTTATGAACCAAACACTTCGACCATTTCTTGGAAGATTTATTGTGGTTTACTTTGATGATATTCTTGTTTATAGCAAGAATGAGGAAGAACATGCTTCTCATTTGGAGCAAGTGTTCGAGGTAATGGAGAAAGAGATGCTCTATTGGAACCTTGAAAAATGTCACTTCTTTTCTAATCAAGTGATCTTTCTCGGTTTCTTGGTCTCTAATGAAGGTATCAAGGTTGATGACAAGAAGGTGCAAGCAATAAGAGATTGGCCTACCCCCACTTCTATTCAACAAATTCGAAGCTTTCATGGCTTAGCTTCATTCTATAGGCGTTTTGTCAGGGATTTTAGCACCCTCATGGCACCCCTAACTGAACTCACGAAGCTCAAACACTTCCAATGGAACTCTCAAGCTCAATTAGCCTTCGAGGAAGTGAAGAGAAGGTTGACTACAGCACCCATCTTTGCTCTACCTAGCTTTGATGAAGTGTTTGAGGTGGAATGTGATGCATCTGGAGTGGGAATAGGTGCGGTCTTGTCTCAAAATGGACGCCCATTGGCCTATTTCAGTGAGAAGCTAAATGAAGCCAAGTGTAAGTACTCAACCTATGACAAGGAGTTTTATGCCTTGGTTCGTTCATTAGATCATTGGCGCCATTACCTTATTGCTAAGGAATTCATCCTACACTCTGACCATGAGGCTTTGAAGTACTTGCAAAGTCAACAAAAATTGCAAGCAAGGCACGCCAAATGGGTCAAGTTCCTACAAGCATTTCACTTTGTTATCAAGAACAAATCATGAAAATGAACAAACGGGCAGATGCTTTATCAAGAAAGTATGTCCTATTGAATTCATTAAGGAGTCAAGTCATTGGACTTAATGTTTTGAAGGAAAATTACAAAGAAGATCCGAATTTTGGTGAGATGTTCATGAAGTGTCAAAGTCATGCTCAAGGGTAATACCATCTCTTCCATGGTTTTCTATTCAAGAACAACCAACTATGTGTTCCTAGGCATAGTGTGCGTGAATCTCTCATCAAGGAGTTCCATGAAGGAGGCTTGGCTGGTCACTTTGGCATTGAGAAGACAACCACCATGGTAAGTGACTACTTCTATTGGCCACGCTTAAAGAGAGATGTGGAGTATTTGATCAAACGTTGCAATGTGTGTCAAAGGGCTAAAGGTAATTCTTTGCCTCAAGGCCTTCACTTGCCATTGCCAACACCTCAAGCTGCATGGGAGGATGTGAGTCTTGATTTCATCACTGGATTACCACGCTCACAACACCATAAAGATGCTATAATGGTTGTTGTTGATCGTTTCTCTAAGACGGCTCACTTCATTGCTAGCAACACCACTCATGATGTCGTTCAAACCGCCTTGTTATACTTCAAGGAAGTGGTTAAATTGCATGGTGTTCCAAGGTCCATGGTTAGTGATCGAGACTCCAAGTTTTTGAGTCACTTTTGGCTCACGTTGTGGAAGAAAATGGGCACAAAACTGAAGTTTAGCACCTCGAAGCCATCCATAAACCGACGGCCAAACTGAAGTTGTGAATAGAACTCTTGGCACGTTGCTTAGAGCTCTAGCCACCAAGGGTCCAAGGCAATGGGAGGAGCTTCTTCCTCATGCTGAATTTGCCTATAATCGAGTTCCTCACAAGGTAACTGGTCTTAGTCCTTTCGAGATTGTCTATGGAATCAATCCTTGTACTCCTCTTGATCTTTCACCACTTCCAATTCAAAACAAGTTTAGTATGGAAGGCGATGAAAGAGCAAGAGAAATCAAGAAATTGTATGAGCTTGTTCGAGCTAGGATCATGAAGGCTAATGAGAGACTAAAGATACGCTTGGACAAGAAGAAGAAAGATGTTCAATTTGCAGGGTGATTTAGTGTGGATACACCTAAGGAAGGAACGTTTTCCTTCCAAGAGGCGTTCCAAATTGAGTCCAAGATCAGATGGACCATTCAAGGTGCTTGAACAAATCAATCCTAATGCATATAAGATCGAGCTTCCTGGAGATTATGGAGTTTCAGCTACATTCAATGTCTCGGATCTTAGTCCATTTCATGAGGATTGTGGTGCAATTCCAAGTTTCAAGTCAAACTCTTCTCAACAAGGGGAGGATGATGGCGATGCATCTTCATCATTGAACATCAACAAGGATCATTCTCTCATTGCTATGGTAAGTGAAACTATGTTGGAGTTCAACGCTATGTCCAATGTCAAGTCTAGTGAGTTCGAAGTTCTTGTGAGCTTAGTTCTTACTTAGATTAGTTGTTTTAATCATGTTTTAGTTGTTGTTTTGAGTTGTAATTTGAATTCCCTAAAATGTACTACTACGTATCATTGAGTTGTAATGAGAACTAGTTAAGTACAAAGAGTCCTAGTTTGTTAGGAGTGTGCAAATGTTTGCGCATGAAGAGTCCTAGTACTAGTAGGATTGTTTGATTAGAGTCCTAGTACTAGTAGGGGTTGCTTAGTGTTGTAATCATGTGCCAAGCATGCTGAAGAATGCCGTTGGAGTTGATTAAGAATGAGGGAGGAGGATCAGTGTGGCATTGCTTAAAAATAGGAACCACTTCCTATTGATAAGCCTTGCCAACGTCCAACTCTCAACCTCTTTGTTGTACGTGCAAAAGAGGAGTTTGAAACGTGCAAGGAGAGCCAAGGACGTGGAGTTTGTTCCACAATTCAAGCAAGGCGTGCTGAACATGCTTGGTGCCTCAACACCCCACTCTCCTTGTCCTAAGCATCCAATTCATCCATGATCAAGCCATGTTCGACATTATAGTTTAGTGGATGTAGCGCTAATTAATTTCTTTATTTTTAATTTTAGAAAAATCAGAAAATTAGGACATGAACTTGTATTTAAACACTTGAAATCATCAATGAAAAGGAGATTGAAGTTTATGCCTAAAAACAAACCGAGTTAATTCTCAAACAATTGAATTGTTCTTGTTTCTTGGATTTGGAAACACGAGTGATTTGCCTTTGCTTAATTAGTCCTAGCTAGACTAATTTGTGATCTTAGGAACTTTAATTAACTAAGGTGGTGTGTCTGTATCCTTGGAAGATTAAAGCAAGCTAAAACTATCCCTAAACACATCGTCGAAGTCCTATACTTATCCTTTGTGTTTGATTGTTCGAACTTGATTTCTTGTGAGCTTCGAGTGTTACTCCAAGCCTACAACATCTTGGTATCAGAGCTGGAGGTTGAAGATACACTCTTTAATCACCTCAAACCATTCCTAAACACGCTTCCATTACAATCCCAAAACCCCACTATAAACCGAAAACAAAACAGCCCCATTCATGGAGATTGGTGATCAATCCGAGGCACCAAGCAATTGGAGGGCTACATTGAAATTTATGGAGGATGAAAAGAAGGAGAGTGATGCAAGGATGGCCTTATTGGAAGAGCAAGTTAGGAAACTCTCCCTTAGACTGCAAAACCAACGGGGAGATACACTAGTGGAAAAACAAGGAAGGGCTGCGTTTTAGGCCAGCAGCCCTTTCCATAGCAGCCCTTCAATAGATAAGAAGGGCTGCGGTTTTTAGCCGCAGCCCTTCACAACGAAGGACTGCGGTTTAGGCCAAAAACGCAGCCCTTATAAGCTTGAAGGGCTGCGTTTTCGGCTTAAACCGCCCTTCTCTATGTGAAGGGTCGCGGTTTTAAGCCTAAACCGCACTTTTATTTAAGTGAAGGGGCTGCGGTTTAGGCTTAAAACCGTGCCCTTCACATTCAAATTTTTTTTTAAAAAAATAAATTGCACCCTCCACCCCCTGCCCACCCCCCGGCCCAAAGACACCCCACCCCCCCCCACCCCAGCACCCCCACCCCTCGCCCACCCCCCCGCCGCCCCAAGACACCCCACCCCCTGCCCACCCCAAAGACCCCCCCCCCCGCCCACCCCCCGCGGCCCCCTCACTCCCACCCCTTGCCCACCCCAAGACCCCCACTCCCCGCCCACTCCCGCCAGCCCCCCGCACACCCCATCCCCGCCCACCCCAAAGACCCCCACCCCCCGCCCACCCTCGCCCGGCCCAAAGCACACCCCACCCCCCGCCCACCCCCTCACCCCCACCCCCCGCCCACCCCCCGCACTCCCACCCCGAGCCCCCCACCCCCGCCCACCCACACCCGCCCACCCCCGCTCCCCCCGCCCTGCCCCACGCCCCCCCACCCCACCTACCCCCTTCACTCCCCCGCACCCCCACCCTGACCCACCCTCTCGCCACCTCCTCCACCCATTCTTGCCCGCCACCCCCAAAGACCCAACCGGCCCCCATAGCCCGGCCCGGCTGACCCACCATGGCGGCCTCCCTACCCCACCCCCCACCCAAAACCTCCCTTCGACACAAAAAAAAAACCGATCAAATTGCAATAATAATATATGACAAGTTTTTGAACGTAATATAATAATTAACTTTAAATATGTATATATTTAATAATGTGAAAAATGTACATAGAATTAATACAAACTAGTAGATGTATCATAAGCAATCATCGCAAATGTGGGACGCCAACTTATCCCGAACTTCATGTAATTCGTCTGTGGTGAAGGCCCTCAAACGTGGTGTGTTATTCATATAAACCTTGCAAAACAACCAAGGAATAAACACATAATATAAGAATTCAATCATTTACGTACCGTAGTTAGTAGTTCTAAAAATGACATATACCTTCCCGAAATTCAATCAAAAACAAATGCAAGCCTAAAACTCTACACACTAGTTATATTATACCTTATATTATCATATTGAAAAAGAAAATGGAGTTAAATGAAGCGATAAGTACGAATTAGACGCGAAAAGGCAAAAATAGGCCTAAAATGCCCTTTTCTTTCCCAAAATTCAACCTACAACAATTGCAAACCTAAAAATCTACACAATAGTTACATTATGCCTCATATTATCATGTTAAAAATGAATTTGGGGTTAAATGACTCGATAAATACGATTTGGAAGCGTAAAAGGCAAAAATAGGCCTAGAAATGACATTTTCGTTCCCAAATATATGCATGTGCTACTTTGGTTTCTAAACCAATTAATACCTATTACCAATCGATCTAATCTAAACTAACATATACTAATAAGTTACATACCTTTTGAAGATCATCGGCGTTAGTGCACTGGTTGACGATATCGAACATGTACCTCAGCACGTAATAGCCACATGCAAGTCCATCTTCTTGTTGCGGACACTAAATGTTCACCAAAGGATGCATCCAATGACATTCATGTTAATTAGATGTGTAGTATGTGGCTAAAAGTGTTTCTATATAAGGACAAATAAATTAGTCATGTTACCTCGACTGATATCCAAACAGGAGCTTTTGGTGCTCGAAGTCCTGTTGCACTAATATGCTTCATCACACTACATCAACAACATTATTATAAGATTAGATGTACTAACTGTTTATATATTTAAAGATGATGAATAATGTGTAATATTAATAAGTGCGCATATATTGAGTTTCGATTAGGCTACCTATTTAACAATGATTTGATTAGTAAGGTCCGTGGTGGTTGTCGACGCAAAGAATCAAAGTGGTAGACTTCGTTACGTGACAAACATATCGCAAGCAGTGTCCAATGAGCCCTACAACAAGAAAATATAGTTATTATTAATCGTAGAACAATTAATAGGTCAATTTAATTATCGAATGAGCACCATTGTACGAACATCCACTTCTCTCTCGCCTCATTGTACGAATGAGCACCCAAATGATGATAATACTTCCTAGCTTTTGCATTCAAGCTACTTTTCTCACGACTTGCCTAAAACACGCAATTATAAACAAAGGTTAGCTACGTACGGTGCTATACAATAATACTGGATCTAAGTTTATTAAATCTTAATAAAATATTTTTACAATAGCTTGTGGGGTTGTTTTCTTGGCAACAAATGCTTCCCACTCTTCAGGTTTGATAGTTTTCCATATTTGAAATGGTAATTTGGATGGTGCAGATGATGTTTCCGGTGAAGCCTCAGGATCGGCTTGTGTTTCTCCGCCGTAGATGTTCTTCTTCTTTGTACCTACTACTTTCCTCCGCTTAGTGATCCACCCAGACACTAACTTAGCCTTGAAATCTCTGAATCTCTGGGCAACCGCGGATAGAAATACATTCTTCTTGGCTTCATCATCTTCGATATTGAATTGATTCTACAAAAAACGCAGTTCACAAATTAGTTTTCGCAAATGTTGTAATTTATATGCTATAAGTAATATTACACATATATTTAACTAAATAATTAAGAAACTAAACGTTATTGTACTTGAAGCTTACCATGGTATCATCCCATAGACACCGCTTCAATCCCTCGGGTACCTCTTTCCATGAGTGCAAAATGGAGAGTTTATGCATGCAAATGCCAACTTGCATGCCATACTTTTGACGCCACTTTCCACAAGGTTGACCCATGTTATCGTACTCCAAAGTCATATTTGTGTGTTTCCCTAGTGACTTTGTAGGTCCCCTTCCTTTTCTCTTTTTCGTCGCCAATGACTTCCTAGGCATTTGTGCATTTATCTCTTCACGGCGAAATCGAGACAATTTACCTCGTTCCTTTCTCGCATCGAAAGACTCATCCTCGGTAGTGTGTTCAGCACCACTTGTGGTGTTATCCGTATGCACATCCGCCATCTCCTTGAAATTGTACAAATAATGCATTAATATAACAAAAAATTAAAATTAACATTGCCACTAAGGGGGTGGGGTGTGGGGAGGGGGTTACGTGTGCAAGGGCGGCGGTGCGGGGAGGGGGAGGGCGGCAGCGGTAGGGGAGGGGAGGGGGAGGGGAGGCTGTGCAGGGAGGGGGGAGTGGAGGGGACCGTGCGGTGGGGGAGGGGAGGGGCCTGGTGCGGGGGGGGAGGGAGGGCAGCAGGGGGGGAGGAGAGGGGGTGCGGTGGGGGGGGAGGAGGAGGGGTGTGCAGGTGAGGGGGGGGGGGGCAAGGGGGAGAGGGGAGGGCAAGAGGGGGAGGGGGGCGTGCAGTGGGGGGAGGGGAGGGGCGGGGCGTGCAAGAGGGGGAGGGGGTCAGTGGGGGGGCAACAGGGGGAGGGGAGGGCGGCGGGGGGAGGAGAGGGGGGGTGCGGTGGGGGGGGGGGAGGGGTGTGCGGTGGGGGGGGGGGGGAGGGATGTGCGGTAGGAGGGGGAGGGGCGTGCAGGGGGAGGGGAGGGGCCGTGCAGGGGGGGGAGGGGCGTGCGGGGGGGGAGGGAGGGGCGGCAGGGGGAGGGGGAGGGGGCGTGCGGTGGGGAGGGGAGGGGAGGGGCGTGCGCAAGGGGGGGGAGGGCGTGCGAGGGGGGAGGGGCAGGCGGGGAGGGAGGGGAGGGGGCGTGCGGTGGGGGGGAGGGGAGGGGAGGGGCGTGCGGTGGGGAGGGGAGGGGCGCAGGGGGAGGGGAGGGGGGCTGTGCAGGTGGGGGGGAGGGGAGGGGAGGGGGTGTGCGGGGGGGGAGGGGGAGGGGCATGCGGTGGGGGGGGGAGGGGAGGATTTGGAAGCGAAAAGGCTAAAATAGGCCTAAAATGCCCTTTTCGTTCCCAAAATTTAACCTACAACAATTACAAACCTAAAAATCTACACAATAGTTACATTATACCTCATATAATCATGTTCAAAAAGAATTTGGGGTTAAATGACTCGATAAGTACGAATTGGACGCGAAAAGGCAAAATTTAGCCTAAAATGACCTTTTCGTTCCCGAAATGCAACCAAGAACAAATGCAAGCCTAAAAATCTACACAATAGTTACATTATATCTCATATAATCATGTTCAAAAAGAATTTGGGTTTAAATGACTCGATAAGTACGATTTGGAAGCGAAAAGGCTAAAATAAGCCTAAAATGCCCTTTTCGTTCCCAAAATTCAACCTACAACAATTGCAAACCTAAAAATCTACACAATAGTTACATTATACCTCATATAATCATGTTCAAAAGAATTTGGGGTTAAATGACTCGATAAGTACGATTTGGAAGCGAAAAGGCTAAAATAGGCCTAAAATGCCTTTTTCGTTCCCAAAATTCAACCTACAACAATTGCAAACCTAAAAATCTACACAATAGTTACATTATACCTCATATAATCATGTTCAAAAGAATTTGGGGTTAGATGACTCGGTAAGTACGATTCGAGAGGCGAAAAGGCTAAAATAGGCCTAAAATATACCCCATGCCTAGCCTCCCCAGCCCTCCCCCACCCCCTTTCCACCATCCCCTGCCCTCCCCCACCCCATGCCCAGCCTCCCCAGCCCTCCCCCCACCCCATGCCCACCCTCCCGCACCCCATGCCCACCCTCCCCCACCCATCCCCCACTCCGTTTCCAAGATCCCCCGCCCTCCCCCACCCCATGCCCAGCCTCCCCAGCCCTCTCCCCACCCCCTTTCCAGCATCCCCCGCCCTCCCCCACCCCATGCCCGGCCTCCCCAGCCATCCCCCATCCCTCCAAAGACCCCCCACCCCCTACCCACCCTCCACAAGCCCTCACAGGTTGCGCGAGGGAGAGGGGTGAGCTGAGTGTGCGAGGGAAATTTGCGAGTGAGTGCTACATTGTGTTGCGCGCAAAACTCACAGGTTGAAATGGGCGGGATAGGAAGGGCTGCGCTTATCCTAGAAAACGCAGCCCTTCGTGTATGAAGGGCTGCGATTTCTAGGCTAACCGCAGCCCTTCACATAAAGGGCTGCGGTTAGCCTTAAAACCGCAGCCCTTCATACTGCATGAAGGGCTGTGGTTTTAAGTCTAACCGCAGCCCTTCACAAAAAGGGCTGCGGTTTCCTTGGAAACCGCAGCCCTTCATACAAGAAGGGCTGCGTTTTTAATAAAACGCAGCCCTTCTTGCGCAGCCCTTCCTTTTTTTTCCCCTAGTGATAGAAGTGGAGATGAGCATTCTGATCGAGAAAGTGAAGACACTTTCTTAGCCTTTAGAAGGCCTCCACAACAACAACAACATCAACGCCATAACAATGACATCAAGGTTGATATCCCTGATTATGATGGCAAGTTGGATGCTGATGAATTCATAGAATGGATGAGAACGGTGGAAAGAGTATTTGATTACAAGCAAATACCGGAAGACAAGAAAGTGAAGCTAGTAGCTCTTAAGTTGAGGAAGTATGCCTCTACTTGGTGGGCTAGTGTATGTGCCAAAAGAGAAAGAGCTAGAAAAGAAAAGGTGCGTACATGGGAGAAGATGAAGAAGCTTCTCAAGCAAAAGTTCTTGCCAACCTACTATGTGCAAGAAAACTTTGCTAAGCTTCAGAACATTCAACAAGGTTCGAGAAGTGTTGAAGAATATGCAAGAGAATTTGAGTCTTTCTTGATGAAATGTGAACTACAAGAGGATGAACCTCAAACTCTTGTTAGGTTCTTGGGATGATTGGACACTCTAAGATTGCAAATGTGGTGGAACTCCACCATTATTCGACCCTTGAAGAACTTGTCATCTTGGCTCATAAGGTGGACAAGCAACAAAAGGCCAAAGGTAAATGGGACTCCTCACGAGCCTTTACCAAAACCACACCCTATTTTAAGCCAAACACATTCACTCCTAAACCTACCCCTTCTACTACTTCTAAACCACCCTTCAAGAAACCCGAAACTAATCCCATTCAAACTAAGGCTCCTAGGAGATGTTTTAGGTGCCAAGGATTAGGACACTTTGCATCTGAATGTCCTAATACAAAAGTGGTGACTGATGGGACCAAGTTATGTGCGATTATAGAGTGTTGAGAAGTCCATTTTACTAAGGTTTAAGGTTTAAGAAGGAGAGTTTTACTCATCTATACCTTAGTGTGGAGAAGAGGGAGTTATGATGAATTGGCGATATTAGTTGAGATTTAAGGATATTTTGTGGTTCCATATGCTTTTGATCATTTACAGGTGGATTAAGCTCACAAAGTTCCTTGAAGTCTAGATGTTGATGGTTGTCATCCAAGTTCATCCTATCTGTGGCTCCACGGCATTGTTTGCCCACCATGGGCGTTGAAAAGCTCACCTCGAGCGTTTGTGGAGAAGGTTGGATGGTGGGCAGTAGCGAGTACCCGAGCTGGGCACCACACACGCACGGGCCGCACTATCGAGCAGTGAGAATCATGCGCAGCAGCCAATGCCCGAGCCGCGCACCATCACCGCACGACTCGCGCATATCGAGTGGTAGCACAATCTTGGCAGCGTCGCATGCCCGAGCCGCGCACCATAATCGCACGACTCGCGCATATCTAGCTGAAGCACCTGCTGGACAGCATCGAGTGCCCGACCCGCGCGCTAGGCCTGCCCGACTCGCACGCTGCGAGCGAAGGGATGAAGCTTGGCAGCAAGACATGCCCGACTCGCGCGCTAGACCTGCGCGACTCGCGCGCTGCGAGCGAAGGCTGGATGTTTGGGCAGCAGCGGAAGCCCGAGTCGCACGCCATAGATGCCCGACTCGCGCACTTCGACGCGGCTGCGATTCTTCGGCAATTTTCAGCTTTCCTTAGGTTTTATTAATGAGAAAAACGTTTTGTTTTGGATATCTTGTAATTTCTGAACTGAATTAGAGAGGAGAGAGAGAAGAACCCTAATCCCTTTTTCTCCCTTTTTGAGTTTCTAATGAGTTTGAAGATTTCTTCGATGGATGCTATGTCAATTGTAGCCTAAATCTAGTCTTGAGAACGGTTAATCAAGCTTCGGTCTACTATTGTGAGGTTTCTCTTTGTTAACTTGTTCTTAATTATAATTGTGATTTCTTGATTTAAATCTATGATTGTAGTATGTATTGCTAGGAGTACTACTAGTTTATACATTCGATTTATCATTTGCTAGGATTTAGAATTGATGTCGATTCATCTGTTCTTCTTTCATGAGTAGCATTCTAGGGTTTGATTAATGAATCTGATTATTCTTGATTAATCACTAGAGAAATCACAAGTTCCAATTTGAATATGTTGTGCTAGCAATTTGTTAATTGGCTCATTGTTTCCTAGTTCGTTGATGTTCTTTTGATTTGAATTTAATCTCTCGATTAGATTAGATTAATCATTAGTTCAAGTTTTATGATCATCGATTGTGATTGTTTAACGGTACTTTTGAGGGAAAGGAATTTGATTTCCAACTTTGAGTAATTAAGAGTAAAGTTACATGTTTGAGAAACCAATGATCAATAGTATGAATCGAAGTGGCCATTAACCGAACTCAAGATTCTTCTCTTCTTGATTACATCACTTCTTTATTATACTTTAGTTCTTCGTATTTAGTTATTCATTTATTTAATCACAAAACTACGCAAAACCCCCATTTGATCTATTATAAGCACGAGTTAGTCCCCAAGTCTCTGTGGGTTCGACCCTACTTGCCACTTACATTTATTTGTATTGGAAAGAAGGAAAATAAACTTTTATCTTTGGTAGCGCGTACGACCGCGTCCCACCAAATTTTGGCGCCGTTGTCGGGGACTTGGCAATTACTAAAACGTGTTTATTGTAGATTGTGTTTTGGAATTTCACTTTTTGATTAGTATATGGTTGGCACCCGTGCTACTAACCAAGATTGTGTGGATTACGATCCCGAGTTAGAATTGAATCTTTTCAGGTTGCGAAGGGAATTGAGAAGAAATTTTCAAGAACTTCCATTTTTATTGAATTTAGAAGAAGAAATGCCACCTAGGGTGGAGACTCGTACTCTGAGGGAGCTCACTGCTCCTAATATTGATCAACAACCATTGTGTATCACTTTACCAACACCGGAGGCGAGCACGACCTTCGAGCTCAAGTCGGGGCTCATTCATCTATTACCATCTTTCCATGGGCTCAGTGGTGAAGACCCTAACAAGTTCCTATCCGAGTTCCATGTTGTGTGCTCAAGCATGAAACCGAGTAATGCCACGGAAGAGCAAGTTAAGATGAGGGCATTTCCTTTTTCTCTTAAGGATACGGCCAAAGATTGGCTATATTATCTTCCTCCGGGGTGTATCTCCAGTTGGTCTGAGATGAAGAAGCGGTTCCTTGATAAATATTTTCCCGCTTCAAAGTCATCCACACTCAAGAAAGAGATAAGCAACATGAGAGCAGAGATATGATGAACCTTTGTATGAATATTGGGAGCGTTTTAAGAGGTTATGTGCAAGCCGCCCGTATCATGGATATAGTGAGGAAGATCTAATCTTATACTTCTATAATGGACTTTCTGATGATGATGTGCGGATGATTAATGCAGCTAGTGGTGGATCGATCATAAATAAGACTCCAGCGAACGCTAGAGCTTTGATAGAGGAGCTTTCTGAAGGCTCCAGACATTTTAGTAGGCGATCCACCCACGAGAAGGTGAATGTGGGTAGCTCAAACACGCAAAATCCCAAACTTGAAGAACGAGGTTCAAGCTCTTACCTCACTAGTAAGAGAGCTCATTGTTAAGGGACACACACAACAAGTTAAGGCGTGTGGGATATGTGCTTCAGATCACCCCACTGATTATTACCCACAACTTCAAGAGGGGTCTAGTGCGGAAGTCAACGCTCTTGGTTTTCAAGGCTCCGGAATCAAAGGAGATATGATCCTTATTCCAATACATACAATCCTGGTTGGAGAGATAATCCGAGGTTGAGATATGGGAATGAGCAAGGTAACCAACAACCCACACAATATCATCAACAAGAATAACAGTTCATGAGACCCCCAAGCTCCAGTTCGGGGTCATCATCGTGGTCGAATTCGAGATATGAGGCAAAGTTCTACAATGTCTATCGAAGATATGATCAATGCCTTAACCAAGAATGTGACCACCATGCAAGGGAATATGGTACAGTTTCAAGAGGAAACCCGCTCTAGTATAAGGAATTTGGAAACACGAGATGAGTCGGGTTTCGAGTGCGGTGAGCGAGCTAGAGGCTCGTGAATTGGGAAAGTTACCCTCCCAAACAAGTAAACCCAAAGAAGAATGTGAGTTCTATCATGATAAGGGGTGATACACAGTGACACGGGGAGAGAGCATGGTTGCAAGAAAGAAGGAAGTTACTTTACTTCCAAAGCATCGACCTCCCCCACCTTTTCCAGAAGCTTTGCGGGCCGATAGAAGGTATGAATGCAACAAAGGTATATACGAGCCCATATGCGAATGTGAGGTAAGTTCTCCTATTTTAACAAAAGTAGAGAAAACTAGTGAGCATGTTTCTGCTATTTCTCATAATGCACTTCCTCCCAAACATGATGACCCAGGCATGTTTACCATCCCTTGCACTATTAATGACATTGGTATTCCTAAAGCTATGTTAGACTTAGGTGCTTCAATTAATGTGATTCCATTTTCACTATATGAGTCTTTAGCACTTGGTCCTTTGCATGCAACAAACGTCATAGTGCAATTAGCTGACGGATCCCACTCTTATCCCAAGGGTAAAGTCGAGGATGTGTTAGTTCATGTTGGTAAACTTCGGTTTCCTACCGACTTTTATGTACTTGGACATGGAGTCGATTGTCATGTTTCTCCTGTTCTTCTAGGGAGACCGTTTTTGAAAACATCCAAGACAAAAATTGATGTTGGTGCGGGGTCATTAACTATGGAGTTTGGGGGACATATAGAAGCATTTGGTATTCATGAGTCTAAAAATTCCCTAGCGACTGAACATCCCTCATGCTTTGTGGGTACTATTCAGTCCATAGTGTGTGATACATATGATACCAGTGAGGGACATGAGTCATTGGATGTAGTGAGGTTGCAAAAACATGAGAGACCACCCGATTTATCGCATAATTTTACACCGTTATCACTAACGCTAGCTGTGCGAGAAAATGTCTCATCAAGCTTACAGTACAAGTGTTGGAACAAGGAGTTGAACCACCCCCGGACCGATTTTGGGAGGTATAAGGTCGAGCTCACGACTTTAAACTAGCGCTACTCGGGAGGCAACCCGAGCCCCGTTTTTTTTTCTTCTTTCTTTTTCTTTTTTATTTTTCTTCCTTTTATTTTTATTCTTACTCTTAAACCTCACCATTTTTATACTCCACCACAACAAATTATCCTTCATCCACCATTCCCCCTCTTGTTTCCCGAACTATAATTCAAAACACTTTTAGTCAATCATAATCCAACTTAAGCCAAAATACATCAAAAGACCTTTGAGAAGTGTCCATTTGAGAGACGTTGGTGAAATTGGAGGGTCGAGATTGATGAAGGAGTGCATGAGCAATGCTTACGAGCAATGATGCGCATTTGCATACTGGATTTGGTTCTACTGTAAGATGCAAAGTTCTGAAATTATATTCTCCTCATGAATTTAATTTTGGATTAGTCATTTACTTGGGTGTTATAGGGAGTCGGGTTGTGAGATGGTGTGTGTATTTGTCGTCCATGTGTTCTCTTATGTTGTTGAGGTGTGAAGTGTTTTAGTTTGGTATTGTTGAAGAGGTGAGAATTTTTGTGAGAGTCGGTTTTTGAGTGTTCCCCTTCTCGTTTCTTGTGTTTTCTTGTACTTGTTCTCACATTGAGGACAATGTCTTGATTAAGTCGGGGGGAGGACATTCTCATTGTTCTATTTGATGCTTATTTTTAAAAAAAAAAAAAAAAAAAAAAACGAAAGAACAAAAGTGATGAATTGAAACCCGCTGAGTTGAAAACCTGCAAGGGCGGGCGACTCAGGCAACAATGGGGGCCCGGATAGGTTGAAAACCCGAAAGGGCAATCTATGCAAAAAAGTGGCTAATTGGAGCGGGTGAGATGGTGAGCTCATAAATGAAAAAAAAAAATGTGTGTGAAGCTAGGATGAAAACCCGAAAGGGCTCCTAGGCAAAATGAGAGATAAAAGAGATAAATTTGAAATCCTTTGAGATAAGGAGTGTCTCGGGTAGGTTTTTCATCTTGATGTTCGGAGTTAGAGGCGAATAGGTTAGAGCTCGCTCATCATTGGAGGAATAAGGAGTTTGATGGTTGTGATTGTGTTTAGATGGTCCAAATTCGAGTCCTTTGAGATTTGTCAGGATTCGAATTTGCTTTTGTCCTTTCATGACATGAGAATGGTTGTGGTGTTGTGTTGATTGGAATGGCTTTGAATCCTTTGAGATCTTTCGGGGTTCAAAGGCATGTGTTTTGTTTATCTCAGTGTTGAGTATAGTATGAGAGTGCTATTTACATTATTTCAGGAGAGCTTTTAGTTCAAGTGTGGGGGTGACTCTCACCCTTAGACTTGGCTTTGAGCGAATCGGGGGAAATAGCAAACTCTTGTCATACACTAGGATGGAGAGATAAGGGGAGTAGTGAAAGGTGAGCAATGGCTTGGAAGGGGTGCCTCATTGACCTTTATTTTGAGTTTACTCGAGGTCGAGTAAAGTTCAAGTGTGGGGGTATTTGATGGGACCAAGTTATGTGCGATTATAGAGTGTTGAGAAGTCCATTTTACTAAGGTTTAAGGTTTAAGAAGGAGAGTTTTACTCATCTATACCTTAGTGTGGAGAAGAGGGAGTTATGATGAATTGGCGATATTAGAGGAGATTTAAGGATATTTTGTGGTTCCATATGCTTTTGATCATTTACAGGTGGATTAAGCTCACAAAGTTCCTTGAAGTCTAGATGTTGATGGTTGTCATCCAAGTTCATCCTATCTGTGGCTCCACGGCATTGTTTGCCCACCATGGGCGTTGAAGAGCCCACCTCGAGCGTTTGTGGAGAAGGTTGGATGGTGGGCAGTAGCGAGTACCCGAGCTGGGCACCACACACGCACGGGCCGCACTATCGAGCAGGTGAGAATCATGCGCAGCTAGCCAATGCCGGAACCGCGCACCATCACCGCACGACTCGCGCATATCGAGTGGTAGCACAATCTTGGCAGCGTCGCATGCCCGAGCCGCGCACCATAATCGCACGACTCGCGCATATCTAGCTGAAGCACCTGCTGGACAGCATCGAGTGCCCGACCCGCGCGCTAGGCCTGCCCGACTCGCGCACTGCGAGCGAAGGGATGAAGCTTGGCAGCAAGACATGCCCGACTCGCGCGCTAGACCTGCGCGACTCGCGCGCAGCGAGCGAAGGCTGGATGTTTGGGCAGCAGCGGAAGCCCGAGTCGCGCGCCATAGATGCCCGACTCGCGCACTTCGACGCGGCTGTGATTCTTCGGCAATTTTCAGCTTTCCTTAGGTTTTATTAATGAGAAAAACGTTTTGTTTTGGATATCTTGTAATTTCGAACCGAATTAGAGAGGAGAGAGAAGAACCCTAATCCCTTTTTCTCCCTTTTTGAGTTTCTAATGAGTTTGAAGATTTCTTCGATGGATGCTATGTCAATTGTAGCCTAAATCTAGTCTTGAGAACGGTTAATCAAGCTTCGGTCTACTATTGTGAGGTTTCTCATTGTTAACTTGTTCTTAATTATAATTGTGATTTCTTGATTTAAATCTATGATTGTGGTATGTATTGCTAGGAGTACTACTAGTTTATACATTCGATTTATCATTTGCTAGGATTTAGAATTGATGCCGATTCATCTGTTCTTCTTTCATGAGTAGCATTCTAGGGTTTGATTAATGAATCTGATTATTCTTGATTAATCACTAGAGAAATCACAAGTTCCAATTTGAATATGTTGTGCTAGCAATTTGTTAATTGGCTCATTGTTTCCTAGTTCGTTGATGTTCTTTTGATTTGAATTTAATCTCTGATTAGATTAGATTAATCATTAGTTCAAGTTTTATGATCATCTGATTGTGATTGTTTAACGGTACTTTTGAGGGAAAGGAATTTGATTTCCAACTTTGAGTAATTAAGAGTAAAGTTACATGTTTGAGAAACCAATGATCAATAGTATGAATCGAAGTGGCCATTAACCGAACTCAAGATTCTTCTCTTCTTGATTACATCACTTCTTTATTATACTTTAGTTCTTCGTATTTAGTTATTCATTTATTTAATCACAAAACTACGCAAAACCCCCATTTGATCTATTATAAGCACGAGTTAGTCCCCAAGTCTCTGTGGATTCGACCCTACTTGCCACTTACATTTATTTGTATTGGAAAGAAGGAAAATAAACTTTTATCTTTGGTATTGCGTACGACCGCGTCCCACCAGTGACCTTGATGGAATATGAAGCCTTAGAAGAAGATTTCGAGGAGGAGGAGCATGAAGAAGAACAAGAGGAGGAGGAAAGAGTACTCGGCCCTGATGAAGGGGAGTGCTTGGTTGTTCGAAGAGCTCTTAGTGGGATGGCTGTCCAAGAAGAGCAACTCCAAAGGGAATCTATCTTCCATACTCGATGCACAATTAGAGGAAAGGTATGTACTTTGATTATTGATGGTGGGTTTTGTACTAATGTCGCCTCTCAAACCCTCATAACTAAGCTCAACCTAAACACAACCCCTCACCCTAACCCTTATGTCATCCAATGGTTGAATCAAGGTAAAGGAATACATGTCTCAAATCATGTATTGCTTAACTTTAGTATTGGAAAGACTTATGAAGAGGAGATTTGGTGTGATGTCATCCCAATGGACGCATGCCATGTGCTACTTGGGAGACCTTGGATGTTTGATAGGAGAGTCTTACATGATGGATACAAGAACACTTACACTTTCATGAAAAATCACAAGAAAATTGTTCTTGCCCCCCTTGTCCCCAAATCAAAAGAACCCCAAACTCTTCAATCCAAAAGAAAGATAGCCTTAATTACCTTGATGAAATCTGACTATCATGAGTATGCGCCCATGAAAGAACTCATCCTTAGTGGTATTGATGAACCTCCACCTCCACAAAACAACCACCATCCTTTACTCACCCCTTTGCTTGAAAAGTATGTTCACGCATTTCCACAAGAAATACCACCTGGTTTGCCTCCTAAACGTGACATACAACATAAAATAGACCTCATTCCAGGAGCTAGTATACCTAACAAGCTTGCTTATCGAACTAATCCTAGAGAAACCGAAGAGATAAGAAGGCAGGTGGAGGAATTGAAGTCTAAAGGGTTAATTAGAGAATCCTTGAGTCCATGTGCTGTACCTACACTATTGGTACCAAAGAAGAATGGTGAGTGGCGCATGTGTGTTGATAGTTGAGCTATCAACAAGATCACCATCAAATATCGTTTTCCCATTCCTAGGTTAAACGATCTTCTTGATGATCTTCATGGTTCTAAAGTCTTCTCTAAGATTGATCTTAGGAGTGGCTACCATCAAATTAGAATCTATGAAGGAGATGAATGAAAAACCACATTTAAGACAAAAGAAGGGTTATATGAATGGCTTGTCATGCCATTTCGTTTGTCTAATGCACCTAGCACATTCATGAGGCTCATGAACCAAACACTTCGACCATTTCTTGGAAGATTTATTGTGGTTTACTTTGATGATATTCTTGTTTATAGCAAGAATGAGGAAGAACATGCTTCTCATTTGGAGCAAGTGTTCGAGGTAATGGAGAAAGAGATGCTCTATGGGAACCTTGAAAAATGTCACTTCTTTTCCAATCAAGTGATCTTTCTCGGTTTCTTGGTCTCTAATGAAGGTATCAAGGTTGATGACAAGAAGGTGCAAGCAATAAGAGATTGGCCTACCCCCACTTCTATTCAATAAATTCGAAGCTTTCATGGCTTAGCTTCATTCTATAGGCATTTTGTGAGGGATTTCAGCACCCTCATGGCACCCCTAACTGAACTCACGAAGCTCAAACACTTCCAATGGAACTCTCAAGCTCAATTAGCCTTCGAGGAAGTGAAGAGAAGGCTAACTACAGCACCCATCTTAGCTCTACCTAGCTTTGATGAAGTGTTTGAGGTGGAGTATGATGCATCTGGCGTGGGAATAGGTGCGGTCTTGTCTCAAAATGGACGCCCATTGGCCTATTTCAGTGAGAAGCTAAATGAAGCCAAGCGTAAGTACTCAACCTATGACAAGGAGTTTTATGCCTTGGTTCGTTCATTAGATCATTGGCGCCATTACCTTATTGCTAAGGTTTTCATCCTATACTCTGACCATGAGGCTTTGAAGTACTTGCAAAGTCAACAAAAATTGCAAGCAAGGCACGCCAAATGGGTCGAGTTCCTACAAGCATTTCACTTTGTTATCAAGCACAAATCCGGCAAAATGAACAAAGGGGCAGATGCTTTATCAAGAAAGTATGTCCTATTGAATTCATTAAGGAGTCAAGTCATTGGACTTGAAGGTTTGAAGGAAAATTACAAAGAAGATCCGAATTTTGGTGAGATGTTCATGAAGTGTCAAAGTCATGCTCAAGGGGAATACCATCTCTTGCATGGTTTTCTATTCAAGAACAACCAACTATGTGTTCCTAGGCATAGTGTGCGTGAATCTCTCATCAAGGAGTTCCATGAAGGAGGCTTGGCTGGTCACTTTGGCATTGAGAAGACAACCACCATGGTAAGTGACTACTTCTATTGGCCACGCTAAAAGAGAGATGTGGAGTATTTGATCAAACGTTGCAATGTGTGTCAAAGGGCTAAAGGTCATTCTTTGCCTCAAGGCCTTCACTTGCCATTGCCAACACCTCAAGCTCCATGGGAGGATGTTAGTCTTGATTTCATCACTGGATTACCACGCTCACAACCCCATAAAGATGCTATAATGGTTGTTGTTGATCGTTTCTCTAAGATGGCTCACTTCATTGCTAGTAACACCACTCATGATGCCGTTCAAACCGCCTTGTTATACTTCAAGGAAGTGGTTAAATTGCATGGTGTTCCAAGGTCCATGGTTAGTGATCGAGACTCTAAGTTTTTGAGTCACTTTTGGCTCACGTTGTGGAAGAAAATGGGCACAAAACTGAAGTTTAGCACCTCAAGCCATCCACAAACCGACGGCCAAACTGAAGTTGTGAATAGAACTCTTGGCACGTTGCTTAGAGCTCTAGCCACCAAGGGTCCAAGGCAATGGGAGGAGCTTCTTCCTCATGCTCAATTTGCCTATAATCGAGTTCCTCACAAGGTAACTGGTCTTAGTCCTTTCGAGATTGTCTATGGAATCAATCCTTGTACTCCTCTAGATCTTTCACCGCTTCCAATTCAAAACAAGTTTAGTATGGAAGCTGATGAAAGAGCAAGAGAAATCAAGAAATTGCATGAGCTTGTTCAAGCTAGGATCATGAAGGCTAATGAGAGACTAAAGATACGCTTGGACAAGAAGAAGAAAGATGTTCAATTTGCACCGGGTGATTTAGTGTGGATACACCTAAGGAAGGAACGTTTTCCTTCCAAGAGGCGTTCCAAATTGAGTCCAAGATCAGATGGACCATTCAAGGTGCTTGAACAAATCAATCCTAATGCATATATGATCGAGGTTCCTGGAGATTATGGAGTTTCAGCTACATTCAATGTCTCGGATCTTAGTCCATTTCATGAGGATTGTGGTGCAATTCCAAGTTTAAGGTCAAACTCTTCTCAACAAGGGGAGGATGATGGCGATGCATCTTCATCATTGAACATCAACAAGGATCATTCTCTCATTGCTATGGTAAGTGAAACTATGTTGGAGTTCAAAGCTATGTCCAATGTCAAGTCTAGTGAGTTCAAAGTTCTTGTGAGCTTAGTTCTTACTTAGATTAGTTGTTTTAATCATGTTTTAGTTGTTGTTTTGAGTTGTAATTTGAATTCCCTAAAATGTACTACTACGTATCATTGAGTTGTAATGAGAACTAGTTAAGTACAAAGAGTCCTAGTTTGTTAGGAGTGTGCAAATGTTTGCGCATGAAGAGTCATAGTACTAGTAGGATTGTTTGTTTAGAGTCCTAGTACTAGTAGGGGTTGCTTAGTGTTGTAATCATGTGCCAAGCATGCTGAAGAATGCCGTTGGAGTTGATAAAGAATGAGGGAGGAGGATCAGCGTGGCATTGCTTAAAAATAGGAACCACTTCCTATTGATAAGCCTTGCCAACGTCCAACACTCAACCTCTTTGTTGTATGTGGAAAAGAGGAGTTTGAAACGTGCAAGGAGAGCCAAGGACGTGGAGTTTGTTCCACAATTCAAGCAAGGCGTGCTGAACATGCTTGGTGCCTCAACACCCCACTCTCCTTGTCCTAAGCATCCAATTCATCCATGATCAAGCCATGTTCGACATTATAGCTTAGTGGATGTTGTGCTGATTAATTTCTTTATTTTTAATTTTAGAAAAATCAGAAAATTAGGACATGAACTTGTATTTAAACACTTGAAATCATCAATGAAAAGGAGATTGAAGTTTATGCCTAAAAACAAACCGAGTTATATTCTCAAACAATTGAATTGCTCTTGTTTCTTGGATTTGGAAACACGAGTGATTTGCCTTTGCTTAATTAGTCCTAGCTAGACTAATTTGTGATCTTAGGAACTTTAATTAACTAAGGTGGTGTGTCTATATCCTTGGAAGATTAAAGCAAGCTAAAACTATCCCTAAACACATCGTCGAAGTCCTATACTTATCCTTTGTGTTTGATTGTTCGAACTTGATTTCTTGTGAGCTTCGAGTGTTACTCCAAGCCTACAACAATACATAAAAAGTTACTTTTAATTTAAGCCATACAACTGGCTATTTTTCTAAGGTTACAACAGATTTTTGCTTATCACCTTATCGCTTATCCTTATCTTTTATAGTAACTCCACCATCCTTCAGTCGGTTATATCAACTTGTGGGGCCTGGGTTGTACTGCTCGAGGATTCTTCCTTATCTTCCAAGTCTTCAATCATAGGTACAGCTGTCTGCTGGTTTTTGCACATCAGGCATAAGTGTTTATTATTTTATTGCATCCACTTGCAATATTTCTTCAGCGTATCTTTTGTCATAAAATTGTTTGGGATGTATCTTGTTTGAGGAGGCTCATCTGGATGTAGGAGACTGCATACCCATGCTTTCATACTTTCTTCAGCATCGTGGCTATATTCCCTACTTTGAGTTATTATTAATGTATTTATCTCTTTATGATTAATCCATATAGGCGAAGTAATAGCATGACATAAAGCTTCACAAATAACTTTGATTTTTATAGCTCGTTTTTCACTAAGGATATCTTGCACTTCATTAAAATTTATCTCTGGCTGGACCTTTATTTCTTCAGGAATGATGTACGCAGATGTACATCCTATTTTCACAAACCTCATGGCTGGTTTTATCTCTTGATAAGTAACATCCCCAGTAGCTGTGTAACATCGTACAACAATCATTTTAGATTTTGTAATTTGTAAATAACTTCTGGTTACCTTGTATAGGCTAGGGATTAAGGATAACTCTTCTCCGGTTAGCGTGTATACAGAATTGAGTAATCCGTAATCACAAGCTGCTTTTATTAACTTTGCATTACAACCTGGTAATGCGATTAACTCGTTTGTTTTTCGAAGAGGGTTGGTAACATATCCTCTTTCTATTTCTCCATGTTTATCTTGGATAGTAACTTGGGGAGTTGTGTTTAGTTTGTTAGCAATAGTCAACTAAGGGGTTCGTTGTCTGTTTTGTTCTAAGGGTTTATTTATCTTTAAAGGAAGTAGTATCTGGGACTAAGCTGGGCAAATCTTCGTCATTGATAAATGTTTTGGGAGAAGTCAGTATTTGGTAATTTAGGAAATCTCTTTTTTGAGAGGGGAATCCATAACTTCTTCTTATAATAGCTTTGTCTGTGGCCTGCTATCTTTGGTTAGCACCAGAATTAGAAGAACAGGGTTATGTGATTATCGATAAAAGGATAGTTATTTCCTGAATTACTTTTAAAGAAAAGAATAGAAGTAGAATATAAGAGAGTCATTAAACAACTAGAATAATGAATAAGGACGAAAAGATTATTGATGAAGAGATAATAAGATATTATGATGGTCCATTTCAAATGTATAAAACAAATCATAATAGATAATTGCAGAAATTATGAAAGGAAGATTATATTTAATAAAAGATAGAAAAGGAATGATATTAGAAAATAAATTTAAAAGAGAAAGAAGATTAGCTAAAAAAAAGAGATTTAGTAGAAATAACAAACATAGAAAGTAACAATCAAGAAAACAAAACAATAAATGACATATATAAAAAATTAGATAAATTAGAGAGAAGATATGATGAAAGAATCGGAAAAAATAAAAGAATCAATTAAAATTATACATCATAATACTAAACAAATATTAGACAAAGTTTATAGGAAAATTGATGTTTTCTTTCTTTGTTTTCATTCTTTGAACTAATTGTTCTTCTTCTCCCTTTTTGCATTTTTTCCCTTCTTGAGATATTCTTTCCCTATTTTTTACTATTTTAGCTTTCAACTTGTGTTTACATGGGGTAAATAATGTAAGAAAATCTTTATCTATGCTAATTGGTTTATACTGTTTAAGGGAATTATTTCCTAATATCATATCTTTTCCTGTTAATTCAAAGCAATATACTCCAATGGTGTATCTAATTTCTTCCGTTCTGGTAAACAATTTTCTTTCATAATTGTGGTTGCTGCTCCGGTATCTACCATCGGTGTGTAGTATCTACTTTTATATCCTTCAAAAATTATTTTTATAAGAATATAAGTTAAATTACTTATTGATTATTCTTGTTTTCAATTGAATTTGGTTATAAGTGTACTCAAAATAGTATGATTCTATTTTCCAGGGTTTGACTTTGTTTAAAAATTCTTTTCCTAATATAAATTTGTCACTTAGACTTACTTCATATTCTACATTTATATTTTGTGTTGCAATTTTTGTTGTAATAATTACTTTTCCTTTAAGTTTTAAATTATGATATATTATTTTGTCTAATAATTTAGCCATATAGATTGAATTATTTTCCACATTTATATCTATTTGTGCTTTTAAGTTTTCTCCTTCAATTTGTATTATAATATAATAATCTTGTGACTTTAATTGAATAGGTTGATCATTATCTTTTTGTTCTCTAGATCTAGAAAAACTCATTCTTCTTTTTACTATATCTAGTTCTCCATAGCTAGGTTTAGAATATAATTTTAATCCTTTATCCATTGGTAATAAAAGCTCCATGAATGGGGTATCTATAGTTATTGGTCCTAGTTTATTCTTAGTATAAACTTAGTGTTGATTAGTTAGTATGTAAGCATTTTTACATTGTATTGTCATTACTTTAGATCCATTTAGCATCTTTATTTATTCCATCTAGTTTCCAATACGTAACCAATGCCTTTTCTATATTCCTATCGGTTAATCTAATTGAATAATTTGGTTTAATTATAAACTTTACCTTTTGGTAAATTAGATTTCCTTTAAGTTTAGCTATAATAGCTTTCTCTATAGGTTCTTTAATTATATCATCTCGCTAATTCTAATTCCAACGAAGTATCTATTCCTTCTTGAAACATGCTTTTATTATTATCTCTATTACCGCCAATTCTACAAATCTAAAAGTAATTGGTTTATTTCCTAATGATCTGTTAATTTTTGTTATTTCCTCGTTTAGCACTTCCTTTGTTATTAGTGTAACTTTAGTATTATCTTGCACTTGAGTTATATCAATAACGTGTTCTCTATCGCCTATCACTAAATATTCGTTCTTATCCTTTCTAAATATTTTCTTGATTAAGTTTCTCTCAAATATCTTATTTGTTGACAAAGTAAATCCTTCATACTTTAATTGATTATACTTTTGAAGATCAAAAATAGCCCTTTGGTCTTTACTTTGTGGAGTAATTTCTTCATCGTAATCTACTTCCTGTCATTCTTTATCTATCACTAGTAGTCTCAACGTTATCTTCTTCGCTAATTATTATTTCATCACTTTCTGTTTCATATTCTAGAACATATATCTCTTCTTCGGCGGTATATAATTTTTCCCTATTTCATATTCAGCTATATGTAATTCAATAAAGTTAAGATTTTTATTTACTTTAAGATTTTTATTTACTTTATTTTTACATTCTCTTGCTATATGACCTATTTGTCCACAATTTTAGCACCTACAATTCATTGGGTTGTTAATATACTTATAACATTTTCTTTTTATATAATAATTTCGTTTAATTTCTTCTTGTGTCTATATTTTCCATATGGTTTAAACCTTTTATACTTCTTATGCCTAAACTTTGGTCTTTTATTTCTACGTGTTTTATTTAATCTATAGCATCCAAATTTTGGTGTTTCAAATTTTTCACAAAGAATCACTTATTTTAGCTTGTTTTTTAAAAGCATTTTGGTTATTAACTTCGTACAATAGTTTATATACCAAGTTTGCAAGAAAGATATTTGTTCTCCTAAGGTACTTGATTTAGGTTCTTTAGAATATGCTTCTTGAACCATAGTATTTATAGGAATGGGTAATTTTTCAAAGTATAATTTTCAAAATATAGCTAATTGCTCAGTTGTTTCTATTCCTAATTCTTAATAATTCGTTTGGAAAGCACAATTGTATCTTTTTAGATCTTCGGGCACATAGAGCATATTTCCATATTATATAATTGAGATTTACTATATTCTTTCTTAGCTTCTATATGTTTTAAATCTGCATTTAAATTTCCAAATTCTCTTATGATAGCAATTTCATATTTTTTTAACATTTGTGTTGACTCTGTCATTTCATGTCCTTCTATCTTAGTACTTCTTATTTCTATTTTATCTATTGTTCCTATGTGAGTTAACCAGTTTTTAACTATTCCTGTAATAGTTCCTTCAATATAATTAGATGCAATATTAATTGGAATTTTTCCTTCAATTAGTTTTGCATTTATTTTATGCTGCCCAATTTTGTATATCTACATCAACATTTTCTGAACAATCTAAATTTAAGGTTTCTTCTACTTGAATATCTTTTGATATATAGTTATCTTCTATTTTGCTTCGATACTTCCATATATGTTCATTATTTCTATTGTTACTACCATAATTTATTTTTCTTAATATAGGTTTATAGTGTCTATTAGTCTTCATGTAATAATAATCGTCATCTTCTGTGAGTACATTAAGATCTTTTTCTTTTGCTGTCATAAATTCAGATTCTGAGTATTTTGAGTAACTAAATTCTTGACTAGATTGGTCTGATTTAAAATCTTCATTATTTTCTTCTATATTATTGACTTCAAGTCTTTCTACTCCAGTATCTATTTTTTTTTTGCTAAGAAAGAAAGAATATATTTCCACAAAAAACCCATTTACAACCTAACAACTTCCATATTGTTGAACTGCCCAACTAGGTTGGTCCCTTCAAACAAAGGAAGAGAAGAAAAAACTATACAACTAGAAAATTTACAAGTTCCTAAACCACTGTACATCTTGCTCTTTAGCTTTCTTTGGTATTTTGGCAACAATTCTCATTTTAACACTGCATTTAACATCCTGCACAATTTTATCTACTCTGCGTATCTGGGAGTTCCAGATAGCATTATTCCTCTCCTTCCAGATGAAATATATAGCAGCCATAACAGCAGCAATTACAACTTTCTTTTGAATTTGCTCCCTTGAAATCTCCTATTCAGCCACCTTAAGCTAGGTAATATATGCTGGGATGTCATTTGAATACCCAACCATTTTTTTATTTCCCGCCAACATTGTTTGCTGTATGGACAGCAAAAGAACAGATGAGCATGATCTTCTTGACTCACCTCACACAATGCACATTGAGAGGTATTGCATATGCCAATTGCAGCAAGTCTCTCTCTGGTCTGCAGTATGTGTTTCCAAGCTAACCATCCTATGAAACTATGCTTTGGAACATTGTAGTTGCCCCATATAGCTTTAGGTTCATGGTGTCTCTCATCCTTATCCTGTAATCTCGTGTAAATGGAAGTAGTACTATACTTTTGTGTAGTTAACCAGTTATGACCACATTTGGCACTTATGAAATCTCTAGCTTTGCAAATAAATTTCACTGCCCAACTTGCATTCCGTGGAGCTTTATATGTCTTCCAATCATTTTGCTTGATATACCTGGTATGAATCCACCTAACACATAGGTTATCTTCCTTCATAGCAATGCTCCAAGCTTGCTTTCCCACAATAGCATTGTTCCAGATAGTTAAGTGTCCGAACCCAAGACCTCCATTTGCTTTAGGCTTGCAAACCTCTTCCCAGTGACATAACCGGGCCTACTACTGTAACATTGACCAGTCCACAAAAAAGCTCTGCATATGGAATTGATCTGTTTAATTACAGCAGCAGGAAGTATGAAAATTTGTGACCAGTATACACAAATACTGAGCAAGACAGAGTTCACCAACTGTCTTCTGCCTGTAAATGAAATATGTCTAGAACTCCAAGTTCTAATTCTCCCCACCATAGTCTCAGCCAAGCTGGAAGCCAGATCTGCTGCTCAACTCATTGTTATCTGTTTCATTCAGGCCACAACTATATATAGCAGATTTTGTAGGATTAGCCTTGAGCTCGGTTGAAGGATGAAACAGCCTTTAATCCTTGAACAATCATACTAACAGATCGGGTATCACCTTTGCAAAATAAGATTAGGTCATCAGCAAAACAAAGGTGATTGAGACCTAATGTTTTACACCTAGGATGAAATTTAAACCCATCTTGCTTGCTAATGAAGGTCATTATCCTAGTGAAATATTCCATACACAGAACAAAAAGGAGGGGAGACATGGGGTCTCCTTGTCTCAAACCCCTTTTTGACATGAAGAAATCAGTTGTGGAGCCATTAACCATTAGTGTGAAAGTTGGGCTAGTCACACAAATCATAATAAGCTTACAGATTTTATCAGGAAACCCCAGAGCTTTCAACACGTCTTCTAAGAATTCCCAGTTTACAGTATCATAAGCCTTCTGTATGTCCACCTTCATGAGGCAACCTTTTTGAGACTGCTTTTTCCTGTACATTTTGACTATATCCTGGCATAATAGGATGTTGTGCAAAATGCTTCTATTGGAGATAAAAGCACCCTGCCCTTGAGACACAATCTCAGGCAAAACAAGCTTTAATTTCTCACATAACATCTTAGTTATGGCTAGGATTCTTGATTTTTGGAATCAATGTGATGGAAGTCACATTGATGGCCTTCAAAAGCTTTCCAGTGGAAAAGAAATCAAGGACTGCTTCAGAAACCTCCTCTCCAATAGTATCCCAACACTTCTTGAAAAAGAAGCTATTGTATCCATCAAGCCTAGGAGCTTTTTCCTTGGGAATGGAAAATATAGCTCTCTTAACATCACTAGCATTGAATTGACAATCCAGAAGCTCTCTCTGTCTGTCATTCAGAGTATTCCCTTGACTGATGATCTTAGTCTTAACAGTACATCTATTCTCCAAAGTCTCTCCCAATAATCTCTCATAATAGCTCACAAAGGCATGCTGCACCTGCTGATCATCATTGACCCATGTTCCCTGACTATCCTGAATGGTATGGATCTTGTTAATGTTCCTTCTGACCTTAAGAGCCGGATGGAAAAATCTAGTATTGTCATCTCCATCTACAATCCACTTCTCTTTTATTTTCTATCTGAGAAAGGAGAAGTATTTATCCTGAGCTTGCCTATAATCCTTTGTAGCTTCCCTCTCAGCAATAGAATGCTCTAAAACATCAGGGTGTTGATGAACCAAATCATGTACAGATAAGAGTTTAGTCCATGCTGCTGCAGCTCTGGCTTGAACATCAGAATATCCACTTCTGTTGAGAGATTTTAAATCAGTTTTCAACCTTTTAAGCTTTTGGAACACCTTATACATTTTGCACCCTACAATAGGAACCTCCCAAGCCTTGTTCACAATTTCAAAGAATTGTGGTGACTCCACCCACATATTAAAAATCCCGGAAGGTTTTTTTACCCCCGGTGCTCCTTGTACACACTCAACACTCCGGGCGTGGTGATCAAAATCACCCTCATGAAGGTACCTAATCTCAGCATTATCAAACTTATCCAGCCATTGATCAATTACCATAGCTCGGTCAATTCTAGAGAAAACCCTTTGAGCCCCCTCTTGTTTATTAGACCAAGTATAAAACCTCCCTATACTTTTCATATCCAGCATCCCACAACTCTCAACACAATCTCTGAAATCCTTTATCTCAGTGGCTCTCACAGGAGACCCAACCCTCTCATCCATATTTAAAACAACATTAAAGTCTCCCATTATAACCCATGGGATATCATTTTATTGCATATGCTTAATATCAATCCACAGTTGCTCTCTCTCCCTTCTCCCATTAAAACCATACACAAAGGAGCAATTAAAAGCTGGGTGAGCTCCTCCTGGATCAACTCTACAATGCACTAATTGAGCAGTGACATGCTTCACAGTTACAGTAAAAGACCCTGGTTGCCAACCCACAATAATTCTGCCCCTATCAATGACACCACTGTTAGTTATGAAGCACCATCCTTGACATAAATTCTGATACAATTTTCCCATACTAGCCATTTTCACTTTAGTTTCAAGAAGACTAAACATTTTAATGTTATGAGCATAAATAAATCTCCTCACTTCACATTGCTTGTTCCTCCTGTTTAGCCCTCTAACATTCCACACCAGAACATTATCCATGTTCAATTTCAGGGGCCTCTAACCCCTGCATCTCTTCTGGTGGTACTTCAACATCATAGAACAATGCTTCAGTTGTTGTGGAATCCAGAATGTCAAACTGATTCCATAAAGGTGTTACAATAGTTATGCCCTTCACAACTTGTGTGGGTACCTTTATGTTAGAAACAAGCTGCTCCTGTTCCTGTCTAACCTCATTTCTCACCTGAGCCTTTGCCTTATTCTCATTATCACCAGAATTAGTTAACACTGGAGCTTTAACCTGCCATACCTTTTTCACCTTCTTTTTAGGAACACAAATCTCATGAGAATGCCCATAACCTTTACAGTTACTGCAAACTATAGGCTTCCATACATATTGCACATTCTGTGTTTTCACCTCTCCAGTCACACTTTTAAATTGTACATGGTTAGGGAAATCTTGATTGACATTCACTTCAATCATCACTTTGGCATATAGTAACTTTTCTCTTTTCTGAGTGGCCTGATCCACTTGTAAGAATTTACCTATAGGACTTATGATCTTGGTTAAACTCTTTTCCCCCCAGTACTTCATATCAAGCCTAGGTAATTCAACCCATATTGGAACCCTCTCCACAGATGACATGTTCCAATCCTCATCAGCACTCCAAGGTTTCAGTATGACAGGTTTTCCATCAAAGAACAAGAGCCCATCATCCAGAACTGAATCTCTTTGCGCTCTAGTGGTAAACCTGATTATTGTCATTCCTTCCTTGAAAGGTGCCAATTTATCTATACCAGTTTCCCCCAATGTCGACGAAAAAACCCTTCCATTACAGCAAATGGAGGTTTCGCACCCAACATATAACCCACAATTGAATTTTCCCAGAAATCTATCTCTTCCAGGATGTCTTCCCATTCAATTTCAGGCAAAATATGTTCAGATTCCATGTTATTACCACCATTAGAATCCATAGCAATAACATCATTCCTTTTAGGTGAATTAGAGTTCAATTGATTATTATTCAATGACACCCTTATTTCACCCTCATGAGATTTTAACCCATTTTTCGACCCACTATTTATCACATTCAACCATTCTGAAAACAATTGTTTCTCTACAGATTGCTTCTTCAATTCAATTAAGGAAGATTTAGGGGAAAGAATCTCACCTTCCTCTTCGTTACTCAAATTGCCATCCTCCAATTCTGGTTCTTCAGTCTCAATTGCCATTGAGCGAGTTTTCCTTACTACTGTCAATGACGGATCATTGCTCTTAGCCTTCCCCTTGCTTCCATTCTAGACATTCTTCGATCCTCGACTTTTGCCCATGACGCCCGAGAAACCGGAAAAACGCGGAAGAGAGCGAATTTCAAAAAGAAAGGAAAAAAAAACTTTTGGTTGGATACTCCAGTATCTATTGTTTCTATAGTTTTATTCATTATTGTTTCTTCATCTGATTCTTGAATTTCTGATATTTCACTTTTTTCTTTTACATTCAATATAAGTTGTTCTTCTATTTTGTCAAATATGTTGTTATTCTCTATTTTAAACTTTTGTATTTCATCGCTAAAATTATTTTCTACTCTATAAACTTTGTCGAATATTTGTTTAGTATTATGATGTATAATTTTTATTGATTCTTCTATTTTCCTGATTGTTTCATCATATCTTCTTTCTAATTTATCTAATTTTTTATATATGTCATTTATTATTTTGTTTTCTTGATTGTTATTTTCTATATTTGTTATCTCTACTAAGTCCCTTTCTTTAGCTAATCTTCTTTCTCTTTCAAATTCATCTTCTAATATCATTTCTTTTTTATCTTTTATTAAATATAATCTTCCTTTCATAATTTCTCGCAAATTATCTATTATGATTTATTTTATATATTTAAAATGGACCATCATTATATCTTATTAATTCTTCATCAATAATATTTTCGTCTTTATTCATTATTCTAGTTGTTTAATGACTCTCTTATATTCTACATCTATTATTTTCTTTAAATGTAATTTGGGAAATAACTAAGAGTATTCTTTAAATATCTTTTTATCTATATTTTCATAACCCTGTTCTTCTAATTCTAGTGGAACTTTTGTATTGCTAGACTCAGTTTTGCTATCCTTTAATAATTGTATAATTAATAATATATTTGTATTTATTATCTTTAGGTTATTTACTAGATTACCTTCTTGCTCTAATTCACTGATCATATGTATAAGATTGATTAATTTTTCTTATATTCATCATAATCTTTGTGTGCTTTACTAGCAATATCTTCCTGTTTTTTTATTTGTATATTTAACATTTCTATTTGGTTGTCTAAGTTTTTAAATTTTTCTTCAACATTATTGGTCTTTGTAAGTTTTTCTTTTTCTGCTATCATTTCTTTATTTATTCTAGTCATTCTTCTTTTATTTCGGTTTCCTATGTTTTTAATATCTGCTTTTAAAATTATTATCATTACTTTTAATTTTTCTCTTCTTATAGCCTTTTTAATTTGAGATTTAATTGTCATATATATAAGGAATTATGTATATGTTTGAGTTCTATTTTTCTTTTTGAGAGTTTATTTTTCTTAATTTGGGTTTTAGTTATTAATCTAATTAAAGCATCTTTTGTTTTAATATCTTTCCTTCTATGTGCTTCATATAAATAATTTTAATAACCATCTATTTTAATTTGTAAATTCATGATTCGAAAATCTAAAATAAATTTTCTAATATCTATATTTATTTTAACGTTTCTTATTTGTGTTTTCATATACGCAGTGAATCTTGTATTTGAGATTTTCTTATAAACTTTGGTTGAACTCAACCCTTTCATTTATAATATACCTTAATCGATTAATTATAGTTCTATCATCCATCATATAAGTATTACTAATCCGCCCTTCAACTCTTAAGCTTAAAAGCACATAAGTAAGATCACACCTGTTCACCTCACCACATAGGTTTTACGTATTCTGTCCACAACAGCCTTCTCATATTCTTATCTTCTATAGTAACTCCACCATCCTTTTGTCGGTTATATCAACTTACTTTGAAGATAAGCTTTGGTCTTTTATTTCTACGTTATGGATTCCCTTCACAAAAAAGGGATTTCCTAAACTACCAAATACAGACTTCTCCCAAAATATTTATCAATGATGAAGATTACCCCAGCTTAGTCCCATATACTACTTCCTTTAAAGACAAATTAACCCTTGGAACAAAACAGACAATGAACCCATTAGTTAGACAGTATATATCAAATTTCCTGACTATTGCCAACAAACTAAACACAACTCCCCAAGTTACTATCCAAGATAAACATGGAGAAATAGAAAGAGGATATGTTACTAATTCTCTTCGAAAAACAAACGAGTTAATCGCATTACCAGGTTGTAATGAAAAGTTAATAAAAGCACCTTATGATTGCGGATTACTCAATTCCGTATACACACTAAACGGAGAAGAGTTATTCTTAATCCCTAGCCTATACAAGGTAACCAGAAGTTATTTATAGATTACAAAATCTAAAATGATTTTCGTACGGTGATATACAACTACTGGGGAAGTTACTTATCAAGAGATAAAACCAGCCATGAGGTTTGTGTAAATAGGATGTACAATTTTAATCCTTTATTTTATTGGTACTAAAAGCTCCATGAATGGGATATCTATAATTATTGGTCCTAGTTTATTCTTAGTATAAACTTGGTGTTGATTAGTCGAATGTAAGCATTTTTACATTGTCTTGTCATTACTTTAGATCCATTTAGCATCTTTATTCCATCTAGTTTCCAATACATAACCAATGCCTAGTCTATATTCCTATCAGTTAATCTTATTGAATAATTTGGTTTAATTATAAACCTTAACTTTTGGTAAATTAGATTTCCTTTGAGTTCAGCTATAATAGCTTTCTCAATAGGTTCTTTAATTTTATCATCTGCTAATTCCAATTCCAACGGCTATCCCTTCTTTAAAACATGTTTTATTATTATTTCTGTCGCTGCCAATTCTACAAATCTAAAAGTAATTGATTTATTTCCTAATGATTTGTTAATTTTTGTTATTTCCTCGTTTAGCACTTCCTTTGTTATTAGTGGAACTTTAATATTACCTTGCACTTGTGTTATGTCAATAACGTGTTCTCTATCCGCTATCACTAAATATTCGTTCTTACCCAATCTGAATATTTTCTTGATTATGTTTCTCTCAAATATCTTATTTGTTGACAAAGTAAATCCTTCATACTTTAATTGATTATACTTTTGAAGATAAAAAATAGCTCTTTGGTCTTTACTTTGTGGAGTAATTTCTTCATCGTAATCTACTTCTTGTAATTCTTTATCCATCACTAGTACTCTCAACGTTATCTTCTTCGCTAATTATTATTTTATCACTTTCTGTTTCATATTCTAGAACATATATCTCTTCTTCTGGCGGTATATTATTTTTCCCTATTTCATATTCAGCTATATGTAATTTAATAAAGTTAATATTTTTATTTACTTTAGGATTTTTATTTACTTTATTTTTACATTCTCTTGCTATATGACCTATATTCTCTTTTATCATTATTGTATATGTATTTCAATACAGCACCATAACCATTATTAATTTAAATAGCATCAGTTTCTACTATCCACACAAATTCCTTATCTTCATCTGGAAAACTTAGTTTTGGTAATCTTCTAACTAGTTCTTTGATTTTTTCCAAATTTTTTGAATTGGTATCTGTCCACCTAAAATCATGATCTTTTTTTCAGCTTTTTAGTAAGTGGTTCTATAAATTGTGATAATTTTGGAGCAAATTCTCTAACTTGGTTTACTATTCCCAAGTAAAACATATAGAAGCTAAGAAAGAATATAGTAAATCTCAATTATATAATATGCTCTATGTGCCCAGAAAATCTAAAAAGATACAATTGTGCTTTTCAAATGAATTATTATGAATTAGGAACAGAAACAAGTGAGCAATTAGCTATATTTCGAAAATTATAATTTGAAAAATTACCAATTCCTATAAATACAATGGTTCAAGAAGCATACTCTAAGTAACCTAAATCAGGTACCTTAGGAGAACAAATAACTTTCTTACAAACTTGGTATAAAAACTTGATCCAAATGCAACCCTCACTTTCTCTTCTAATTTAGGTTGAATTGGTTTTAATAATTTTGCTCCTTTTTGGTGAACTAGAACGGATAGATAAAACTGAAAATTTAACTATAGCTCTCAAGACATACTCAAAGAACTACATGATCTTGATACAACTAAATAAGACACACTGAATTTAGTCTATTAATCCTAAACAACCAAGACACACTCAAGTTGTAATAGGGGTTTTGAGACACACTCAAAGAATGTTTCACAAAGAAACACTTTTTTTAATTCAAACTCCAATCTGATTTCTATTCTCATTAGCTTTCCATATATAGAGGAATGGAGCAGCAAAAAGAAGCCAAAAACCCCCTTGAAAATAGTCCAAAATGAACAGCCACAAGGAGTTACAAAGGAGTTACAAAAACTCCTTAAATCACGCCTATCATTAAGCCTCATCAATGGGCTGTTACAAGCATGTTATAATCAGCAAATTATGAGCTTAAACTACTCCTAACCAGCCACCTAACCAGCTCTAAAATGCTGGCCGAATTGAGTTACTTAAAGACTATACTCAAGGCTTTATTACATGCTAAAAAAATAACAACAAAAGCAAATAAAACCCAAAGAGAACTTGGGCCTTCAATTCACACGTCCAACTCATGTCCACTTCTTGTTGTTGCTGCAAATTTAGGTTGGGCTTCATCCCTGACATGCAACACTTGAATTCGGTCTAAAACTTATCCAAATTATGTTTTTGACCACTTTTTTCGTAAGTTCATAATGTGAACTTATTGATGGACCTATTAAAGTCCACGAAATTAGCCAAATTGACCGAATTATGGCTGTTAAAAATATAAGTATCAACACTGATAGTTCTAATTCCTCATATAATGCATGGGTTTTTCTTTTGGACCTTGGACTTGCATCATTCTCCTTTTCTTCAAAAAACTTTGCCCTCAAACTTTGTTTTTCAAAGTATGGAAAGTGATCTCTTATAGTGAAGATTGGACCAGGTTTGAAGAGTTTCCTTTTGTTGTTTACCCTCTTAAGATTTCTTTTGTTCACCTTTTCAATTTTTTCTCTCATTTTCTCCCATGATTTTTGAAATACTCCCACTCTCTTATTTTCATCTTGTTATTCTCTTAATAACTCATTTAGAGACGAGTTATCACAAGAAGTACCCCTTTCTTGGTTTTCTTTCACAACCAAAGCCTCCCCATTTGATTCCACTAGATTTTCATATGAATTACAAATTACAAGAGGGGTGCTTTGCTCCTTTTCTTTTAGAGCTACTTTTGCAAGCAATGGTAAAGATAAAGTAACTTCACTTTCCACATCACTTGGATACATTGAAGTAACCATGTTTGAACTTGTGATACTTTCATCATCACTATCACTAGAACCTTTCTTGGGAGAATCTTCTTCAAAGGGATCTAAATTTATGACATCATATGAGCTGATAAGAGATCTCTTTTGAAAAAAATTTCCTTTAAAAGCAAGTTCATGAATACAATTTTCTTGCCCTTGTTCTTCTTTAAAGTCTTGAATTATTTCTTTCTTTTCAAGAGCAACTTTAAATTGTTTTCCATGTTCAATTTCAAGTGTTCGATCCATTACCCTATTTCTTTCATCTTCTTCATCAAAACTTTAGTAGTCATCCATGGAAACCTAAAACTTATTAGGAGAGGAATGGTATGTATGCCTATAACCATGGCATTTTGAACATCTTGCACCATCAAGCTTCCCAATTTCAAAGAAAATATCTTCCCACATTCTTTCTTTTTCCACTAATTTTTTCTCCATGTTCTCCAATTTTTGAGTTATAACCTGTAACATCTTAGCAATATCATCACGAGCCATGGTTTTTTTTCACTATTTTGCTAGACTATTAATGTTACAATAATGTATCTGCCCGTAACTTCAAACAACAGAACAAAAATGTAAAAGGCCTTGACCCTCTCAAAGGCTTACAGATTCAGAAAATTCAAGAAATTTTAAGCAATTTAAAAAAAACTCCTTAAAAGCTTTCCGGACGAAGGAGAAATCTGCCTTTGAAGTTGAGTGCGCTGGATTTGCTTCCTTCTGGCGCAGTTGCGAGAAACGTGCCCAGTTTAATATCTAAAAAATTCACAAAAATCTGAAAAATTATGTGAGTATTCTAGACAAAAAGTATGCAGAATGAAAAAAAAATATCAACCAATTTGGACTGTTGAAGGCCAAGAAATTGCCCTTCAAAGTCATACGAAAAACTTATTGTTTTCTGCCCGTTTTGTTTCACCACCGAAACACGATTTTTCTGCAAGATCTCCACGCCAAAGCTCGGATACCAAATGATCCAAATGCAACCCTCACTTTCTCACCTAATTTAGGTTGAATTGGTTTTAATAATTTTGCTCCTTTTTGGTGAACTATAACGGATAGCTAAAACTGAAAATTTAACTATAGCTCTCGAGACACACTCCAAGAACTACAGGATCTTGATACAACTAAAGAAGACACACTCAATTTAGTCTATCAATCCTAAATAACCAAGACACACTTAAGTTGTAATCGGGGTATTGAGACACACTCAAAGAACTACAGGATCTTGATACAACTAAAGAAGACACACTCAATTTAGTCTATCAATCCTAAACAACCAAGACACACTCAAGTTGTAATAGGGGTTTTGAGACACACTCAAAGAAACACTTTTTTTAATTCAAACTTCAATCTGATTACTATTCTCATTAGCTTTCCATATATAGAGGAATGGAGCAGCAAAAAGAAGCCAAAAACCCCCTTGAAAATAGTCCAAAATGAACAGCCACAAGGAGTTACAAAGGAGTTACAAAAACTCCTTAAATCACGCCTATCATTAAGCCTCATCAATGGGCTGTTACAAGCATGTTATAATCAGCAAATGATGAGCTTAAACTACTCCTAATCACACACCTAACCAGCTCGAAAATGCTGGCCGAATTGAGTTGCTTAAAGACTATACTCAAGGCTTTATTACATGCTAAAAAAATAACAACAAAAGCAAATAAAACCCAAAGAGAACTTGGGCCTTCAATTCACACGTCCAACACATGTCCACTTCTTGTTGTTGCTGCAAATTTAGGTTGGGCTTCATCCATGACATGCAACACTTGAATTCAGCCTAAAACTTATCCAAATTTAGTTTTTGACCACTTTTTTCGTAAGTTCAGAATGTGAACTTATTGATGGACCTATTAAAGTCCACGAAATTAGCCAAATTGACCGAATTATGGCTGTTAGAAATATAAGTATCAACACTGATAGTTCTAATTCCTCATATAATACATGGGCTTTTCTTTTGGACCTTGGACTTGCATAATTCTCCCTTTCTTCAAAAAAGTTTGTCCTCAAACTTGGTTTTTCAAAGTATGAAAAGTGATCTCTTATAGTGAAGATTGGACCAGGTTTGAAGAGTTTCCTTTTGTTGTTTACCCTCTTAAGATTTCTTTTGTTCACCTTTTCAATTTTTCCTCTCATTTTCTCCCATGAATTTTGAAATACTCCCACTCTCTTATTTTCATCTTGTTATTCTCTTAATAACTCATTTAGAGACGAGTTATCACAAGAAGTACCCCTTTCTTGGTTTTCTTTCACAACCAAAGCCTCCCTATTTGATTCCACTAGATTTTCATATGAATTACAAATTACAAGAGGGGTGCTTTGCTCCTTTTCTTTTAGAGCTACTTTTGCAAGCAATGGTAAAGATAAAGTAAGTTTACTTTCCACATCACTTGGATACATTGAAGTAACCATGTTTGAACTTGTGATACTTTCATCATCACTATCACTAGAACCTTTCTCGGGAGAATCTTCTTCAAAGGGATCCAAATTCGTGACATCATATGAGCTGATAAGCGATCTTTTTGAAAAAAAGTTCCTTTAAAAGCAAGTTCATGAAAACAATTTTCTTGCCCTTGTTCTTCTTTAAAGTCTTGAATTATTTCTTTCTTTTCAAGAGCAACTTTAAAATTGTTTTCCATGTTCAATTTCAAGTGTTCGATCCATTACCCTATTTCTTTCATCTTCTTCATCAAAACTTTGGTAGTCATCCATGGACACATAAAACTTATTAGGACAGGAATGGTATGTATGCCTATAACCATGGCATTTTGAACATCTTGCACCATCAAGCTTCCCAATTTCAAAGAAAATATCTTCCCACATTCTTTCTTTTTTCCTCTCTTCTTTTTTCACTGATTTTTTCTCCATGTTCTCCAATTTTTGAGTTATAACTTGTAACATCTTAGCAATATCATCACGAGCCATGGTTTTTTTTTCACTATTTTACTAGACTATTAATGTTACAATAATGAATCTGCCCGTAACTTCAAACAACAGAACAAAAATGTAAAAGGCCTTGACACTCTCAAAGGCTTACAGATTCAGAAAATTCAAGAAATTTTAAGCAATTTTTTTAAAAAAAACTCCTTAAAAGCTTTCCGGACGAAGGAGAAATCTGCCTTTGAAGTTGAGTGCGCTGGATTTGCTTCCTTCTGGCGCAGTTGCGAGAAACGTGCCCAGTTTAATATCTAAAAAATTCACAAAAATCTGAAAAATTATTTGAGTATTCTAGACAAAAAGTATGCAGAATAAAAAAAAGTCATCCAATTTAGACTCCTGAAGGCCAAGAAATTGCCCTTCAAAGTCATACGAAAAACTTAATGTTTTCTGCCCGTTTTGTTTCACCACCGAAACGTGATTTTTCTGCAAGATCTCCACGCCAAAGCTCGGATACCAAATGATCCAAATGCAACCATCACTTTCTCACCTAATTTAGGTTGAATTGGTTTTAATAATTTTGCTCCTTTTTGGTGAACTAGAACGGATAGCTAAAACTGAAAATTTAACTATAGCTCTCGAGACACACTCAAAGAACTACAGGATCTTGATACAACTAAATAAGACACACTCAATTTAGTCTATCAATCCAAAATAACCAAGACACACTCAAGTTGTAATAGGGGTTTTGAGACACACTCAAAGAACTACAGGATCTTGATACAACAAAAGAAGACACACTCAATTTAGTCTATCAATCCTAAACAACCAAGACACACTGAAGTTGTAATAGGGGTTTTGAGACACACTCATAGAAAGTTTCAGAAAGAAACACTTTTTTTAATTCAAACTCCAATCTGATTTCTATTCTCATTAGCTTTCTATATATAGAGGAATGGAGCAGCAAAAAGAAGCCAAAAACCCCCTTGAAAATAGTCCAAAATGAACAGCCACAAGGAGTTACAAAGGAGTTACCGAAACTCCTTAAATCACGCCTATCATTAAGCCTCATCAATGGGTTGTTACAAGCATGCTATAATCAGCAAACACTGAGCTTAAACTACTCCTAATCACACACCTAATCAGCTCTAAAAAGCTGGCCCAATTGAGTTACTTAAACACTATACTCAAGGCTTTATTACATGCTAAAAAAATAACAACAAAAGCAAATAAAACCCAAAGAGAACTTGGGCCTTCAATTCACACGTCCAACTCATGTCCACTTCTTGTTGTTGCTGCAAATTTAGGTTGGGCTTCATTCAGGACATGCAACACTTGAATTCGGCCTAAAACATATCCAAATTAAGTGTTTGACCACTTTTTCCGTAAGTTCAAAATGTGAACTTATTGGTGGACCTATTAAAGTCCACGAAATGAGCCAAATTGACCGAATTATGGCTGTTAGAAATATAAGTATCAACACTGATAGTTCTAATTCCTCATATAATGCATGGGCTTTTCTTTTGGACCTTGGAGTATTGTACAAAAGTTAATAACCAAAAAGATTTTAAAAAACAAGCTAAAATAAGTGATTGCTGTGAAAGATATGAAACACCAAAATTTGGATGCTATAGATTAAATAAAAAACGTAGAAATAAAAGACTAAAGTTTAGGCCTAAGAAGTATAAAAAGTTTAAACCAGATGGAAAATATAGACACAAGAAGAAATCGAACATAAATTATTATATAAGAAGAAAAATTTATCAGTATGTTAATAACCTAAAGAAGTGTAGGTGCTACAATTGTGGACAAATAGGTCATATAGCAAGAGAATGTAAAAATAAAGTAAATAAAAATCCGAAAGTAAATTAAAATATTAACTTTATTGAATTACATATAGCTGAATATGAAATAGGGAATCATATACCGCCAGAAGAAGAGATATATGTTCTAGAATATGAAACAGAAAGTGATGAAATAATAATTAGCGAAGAAGATAACAATGAGACTACTAGTGATGGATAAAGAATTACAGGAAGTAGATTACAATGAAGAAATTACTCCACAAAGTAAAGACCAAAGAGCTATTTTTGATCTTCAAAAGTACAATCAATTAAAGTATGAAGAATTTACTTTGTCAACAAATAAGATATTTGAGAGAAACTTAATCAAGAAAATATTCAGAAAGGATAAGAACGAATATTTAGCGATAGCTGATAGAGAACACGTTATTGACATAACACAAGTGCAAGGTAATACTAAAGTTCCACTAATAACAAAGGAAGTGCTAAACGAGGAAATAACAAAAATTACCAAATCATTAGGAAATAAACCAATTACTTTTAGATTTGTAGAATTGGCAGCGACATATATAATAATAAAAGCATGTTTCAAAGAAGGGATAGATACTCCGTTGGAATTGGAATTAGCAGATGATAGAATTAAAGAACCTATTGAGAAAGCTATTATAGCTGAACTTAAAGGAAATCTAATTTACCAAAAGGTAAGGTTCATAATTAAACCAAATTATTCAATAAGCTTAACTGATAAGAATATAGAAAAGGCATTGGTTCTGTTTTGGAAACTAGATGGAATAAAGATGCTTTAATCAAATTAATAACTAAAACCAAAATTAAGAAAAATAAACTCTTAATAAGAAGAATAGAACTCAAACATATACAAAATTCTTTATATATATGACAATAAAATCCACAATTAAAAAGGCTATAAGAAGAGCAGGATTAAAGATAATGATAAGAATTTTAGAAGCAGATATTAAAAACTTAGGAAACCGAAATAAAAGAAGAATGGCTAGAATAAATAAAGAAATGATAGCAAAAAAACAAAACTAACAAAGGACAATAATGTTGAAGAAAAATTAAAGGACTTAGACAACCAGATAGAAATGTTAAATATACAAATAAAAGAACAGGAAGATATAGCTAGTCAAGCACATAAATATTATGATGAATATAAGAAAAATAAATCAATTTTATACATATGAGTGAATTAGAGCAAGAAGGTAATCTAGTAAATAACCTAAAGATAATTAATACAAATATATTATTAATTATACAATTATTAAAGGATAGCAAGACTGAGTCTAGCAATACAAAAGTTCCACTAGAATTAGAAGAACAGGGTTATGAGATTATCGATAAAAATATATTAAAAAAATACTCTCGGTTATTTCCCGAATTACTTTTAAAGAAAAAAATAGAAGTATAATATAAGAGAGCCATTAAACAACTAGAATAATGAATAAAGACGAAAAGATTATTGATGAAGAAATAATAAGATATAATGATGGTCCATTTCAAATATATAAAACAAATCATAAAGAAATTATGAAAGGAAGGTTATATTTAATAAAAGATAGAAAAGAAATGATATTAGAAAATCAATTTGAATGAGAAAGAAGATTAGCTAAAGAAAGGGACTTAGTAGAGATAACAAACATAGAAAGTAACAATCAAGAAAACAAAATAATAAATGACATATATAAAAAATTAAATAAATTAGAGAAAAGATATGATGAAAGAATCAGGAAAATAGAAGAATCAATAAAAATTATACACAAAGAACTTTAATTTTTATAGCTCGTTTTTCACTAAGGATATCTTGTACTTCATTAAAGTTTATCTCGAGTCGGGCCTTTATATTATCAGGAATGATGTACGCAGATGTACATCCTATTTTCACAAACCTCATGGCTGGTTTTATCTCTTGATAAGTAACTTCCACGGTAGCTGTGTAACACCGTACAAAAATCATTTTAGATTTTGTAATCTGTAAATAACTTCTGGTTACCTTGTATAGGCTAGGGATTAAGGATAACTCTTCATTAGTAACATATCCTCTTTCTATTTCTCCATGTTCATCTTGGATAGTAACTTGGGGAGCTGTGTTTAGTTTGTTGGCAATAGTCAAGAAATTTGATATATACTGTCTAACTAAGGGGTTCATTGTCTGTTTTGTTCCAAGGGTTAATATGTCTTTAAAGGAAGTAGTATCTGGGACAAAACTAGTGTAATCTTCGTCATTGATAAATGTTCGGGAGAAGTTTGTATTTGGTACTTTAGGAAATCTATTATTTGAGAAGGGAATCCATAACTTCTTCTTATAATAACTTTGCCTTTGGCACGGGATCTTTGGTTAGCACCATTATCTTGTTCTTGATATCTCTAGCCACTGTCATTATCTTTAGAGCCTTCTCTACTTCTTTTCACTCGATCAAGCTCTTCTAATAATATATTTATCAATTGTTTTTGTTCTTGATTCTCTTGAATCAATTGTTGAACTAACTCTGGAGAGATAATCTGCATAATAATTTTCATTAGTTTTAAATAAAGAGAGGTAGAAAAATAACTATAGATACCCCATTCATGGAGCTTTTATTACCAATGGATAAAAGGATTAAAATTATACTCTAAACGTAGCTATGGAGAACTAGATATAGTAAAAAGAAGAATGAGTTTTTCCGGATCTTGAGAACAAAAAGATAATGATCAACCTATTCAATTAAGGTCACAATATTACTATATTATAATACAAATTGAAGGAGAAAACTTAAAAGCACAAATAGATATAAATGTGGAAAATAATTCAATCTATATGGATAAATTATTAGACAAAATAATGTACAATAATTTAAAACATAAAGGAATAGTAATTATTACAACAAAAATTGCAACACAAAATATAAATATCGAATATGAAGTAAGCCTAAGTAACAAAATTATATTAGGAAAAGAATTTTTAAACAAAGTCAAACCCTGGAAAAAAGAATCCGACTATTTTGAGTACACTTATAACCAAATTCAATTTAAAACAAGAATAATCAATGAGTAATTTAACTTATACTCTTATAAAAAAAAAATTTGAAGGATTTAAAAGTAGATACTACACACCGATGGTAGATACAGGGGCAACAACCACAATTTGGAACAAAATATTAATTATATCTCGAGTATATTGCTTTGAATTAACAGGAAAATATATGATATTAGGAAATAATTTCTTAACCAATATAAACCAATTAGCATAGGTAAAGATTTTTTTACATTATTTACCCCATGTAAACACAAGTTGAAATCTAGAATAGTAAAAAATAGAGAAAGAATATCTCAAGAATGGGAAAAATGTAAAAAGGGAGATGAAGAACAATTAGTTAAAAGAAGGAAAACAAAGAAAGAAAACATCAATTTTGCAATAATAGATATTGGAATTTTATATTTAGATTAAATTACCCCTTTAAAAATAAAATTAGAAGAACTATGTAATGAAAATCCATTAGCAAATTGGCATAAACACAAAACCGAAATACAAATTATATTAAAAGATCAAAATAGTATAATATCTCAAAAACCCTTCAATAATACACAAAGAGATGAAGAAGAATTTTATATGCATATAACATAATTATTAGCGGGAACATTAATTAGGCCAAGTAATTCTAAACATATAGCAAGTAGTGCATTTATAGTTAACAACCATTTAGAACAAAAAAGGGGAAAAACAAGAATGGTTATTGATTATAGAATTTTAAATGAGAAAAAAATTACATACAATTATCCCATACCTAATAAAATACTAAAAATGAGACAAATACAAAGATATAATTACTTATCAAAGTTTGATTGTAAAAGTACCTAATGGATTCTATGAATGGAACGTATTACCATTTGGATATAAAAATACCTCCTGGAAGATTCCAAGCATTTATGGATAAATATCTAAAGCCATTACCAAATTGTGTAGTATATATTGATGACATACTAATATACTCCAAAACACAAGAAGAACATTATAAATTATTAGAACAATTTCTAGAAATAATAAAGAATAGTGGAATAGTCTTAAGTAAAAAGAAAATGGAAATATTTAAAACACAAATAGAATTTTTAGGATTCGAAATAGATAAAGCGGGACAAAAAATGCAAGAACATATAGCTCAAAAAATCATAGAATTTCAAAGGGAAATTCATACCAAGAAAAGAATTACAAAAATTCTTAGAAATAGTAAACCAAGTCGGAGAATTTGTTCCAAAATTATCACAATTTACGAACCACTTACTAAAAAGTTGAAAAAAGATCATGATTTTAGGTGGCTGATACCAATTCATAAATTTTGGAAAAAATCAAAGAACTAGTTAGAAGATTACTAGAATTAAGTTTTCCGATGAAGATAAGGAATTTGTGTGGATAGTAGAAACCGATGCTAGCGAAATTAGTAATGGTTATGGTGCGGTATTGAAATATAGATACAATAATGATAAAAGAGAATATATATGCGAGATACCATTCGGGAACATTCAAGGCAAATGAAATAAATTAGGATACTAATAAAAAGGAGCTAAAAGCAGTTAAATATGGTATTAAAAAGTTTGAACCTTATATTGTTTACAAAAAATTTATATTAAGAACGGATAAGCTGGACTATTAAGTCTTGGGCGACACGAAATTACAAGATTCCATTAAAAGGAAGGAAATAAATAGGATTATAGGTGATATCAAAAATATGAGTTTACGGTTGAATTATTAAAAACTAATAAAAATTATTATGCGGATTATCTCTCCGGAGTTATTTCAACAATTGATTCAAGAGAATCAAGAACAAAAACTATTGATAAATAAGTTATTAGAAGAGCTTGATCTAGTGCAAAGAAGTAGAGAAAGCTCTAAAGATAATGACAAGTGGCGGGAGATATCAAGAACAAGATAATGGTGCTAACCAAAGATCCCGGCCAAAGGCAAAGCAATTATAAGAAGAAGTTATGGATTCCCTTCTCAAAAAAGAGATTTCCTAAACTACCAAATGCGAGACTTCTCCCAAAACATTTATCAATGACGAAGATAACCCCAACTTAGTCCCGGATACTACTTCCTTTAAAGATAAATTAACCCCTGAAACAAAACAGACAATGAACCGCTTAGTTAGACAAGTATATATCAAATTTCCCGACTATTGCCAACAAACTAAACACGACTCCCCAAGTTACTATCTAAGATAAACATGGAGAAATAGAAAGAGGATATGTTACTAATCCTCTTCGAAAAACAAATGAGTTAATCGCATTACCGGTTTGTAATGCAAAGTTAATAAAAGCGGCTTATGATTACGGATTACTCAATTTCGTATACACGCTAACCGGAGAAGAGTTATCCTTAATCCCTAGCCTATACAAGGTATCCAGAAATTACTTACATATTACAAAATCCAAAATGATTTATGTACGGTGTTACACGGCCTCTTGGGGAAGTTACTTATTAAGAGATAAAACCGGACCATGAGGTTTGTGAAAATAGGATGTACATCTGCGTACATCATTCCCGATGAAATAAAGGCCCGGCCAGAGATAAAATTTAATGAAGTGCAAGATATCCTTAGTGAAAAACGAGCTATAAAAATTAAAGTTATTTGTGAAGCTCTATGTCATACTATTACTACGCCTATATGGATTAATCATAAAGAGATAAATACATTAATAATAACTCAAAGTAGGGAATATAGCCACGATCTTTGAAGAAATTATGAAAGCATGGGTATGGAGTCTCCTACATGCGGATGAGTCTCCTCAAGCAAGATACATCTCAAACAATTTTATGACAAAAGATTCGTTGAAGAAATATTGCAAGTGGATGCAAGCAAAATAATAAACACTTATGCCGAGTGTGCAAAAACCAGCGAGACAACCTGTACCTATAATTGAAGACTTGGAAGATAAGGAAGAATCCTCTAGCGGTACAACCCGGGCCCCATAAGTTGATATAACCGACTACGGGATGGTGGAGTTACTATAGAAGATAAGGATAAGAGATAAGGTGATAAGCCAAAAATTTGTTGTAACCTTAGAAAAATAGCCAGATGTATGGCTTAAATTAAAAGTAACTTTTTATGTACGTACTATGTAATATCGTTTGCCTATAAATAACAAAGAAAAACCTTGGTGAGGGATCATCAAGGAGTTTACTACAAAAAATCTTCTCTCTTACCTCTCTCAACTTCAAAAATTCTGGTAGTTTTTCAATTGTTTTCTCAACCACGCAAAGTTGGTATCAGAGCTTGGAGAAGTTATTTTCATATCGGGATAATCTTTCATAGTTATGGAAGAAGCTAAGGAAAAATTCTATCTTATGAACTAAGTATAAATTCAATCCTTTAGTTTATACTAATGTGGAGATCCGTAATAATAATTCTATAACTTCATATAGGACTGGTACTATCTTAAATATGCTCTCCTCGATTTAGGAAAATGATGCTTTTAAACCAAGAGACAAGCGGTAGTAGTAGTCCTTCTATGCCGTTGAATATGAGAAGGTTGTTGTGGACGGGAATACGTAAAACCTATGTGGTGAGGTGAAAAGGTGTGATCTTACTCAATTTGCTTTTAAGCGTAAGAGTAGTAGAGCGGATTAGTAATACTTATATGAAGGATGATAGAACTATTATTAACTAATTAAGGTATATTATAAACGAAGGGATTGAGTTCAACCAAAGTTTATACAAAATATATATACAAAATAAAAGATTTACTGCGTATATGAAAACACAAAGAAGAAACGTTAAAAGAAATATATATATTAGAAAATTTATTTAAGATTTTAGAATCATGAATTTACAAACTAAAATAGATGGTTATGACAATTATTTATATGAAGCACGTAGAAGGAAAGATATTGAAACAAAAGATGCTTTAATCAAATTAATAACAAAAACCCAAATTAAGAAAAATCAACTCTTAAAAAAAAAATAGAACTCAAACATATACAAAATTCGTTATATATATGACAATAAAATCTCAAATTAAAAAGGCAATAAGAAGAGCGGGATTAAAGATAATGATAACAATTTTAGAAGCGACTATTAAAAACATAGGAAACCGGAATAAAAGAAGAATGGCAAGAATAAATAAAGAAATGATAGCGAGAAAGATCAAAACTAACAAAGGATAATAATGTTGAAGAAGAACTAATAAAATTAGACAACCAAATAGAGATGTTAAATATACAAATAAAAGAACATGAAGATATAGCTAGCCAAGCACATAAAGATTATGATGAATATAAGAAAAATAAATCAATCTTATACATATGAGTAAATAAGAGCAAGAAGGTAATCTAGTAAATAACCTAAAGATAATAAATGCAATCTTATTATTAATTATTCAATTATTAAAGGATAGCAAGATCGAGTCTAGCAATACAAAAGTTCCACTAAAATTTTTGAAGTAGAGAGAGAGGTAAGAGAGAAGATTTTTGTAATGAACTCCTTAATGATACCTCACCAAGGTTTTTTATTTGTTATTTATAGGCAAACGATATTACATAGGACGTACATAAAAAGTTACTTTTAATTAAAGCCATACAGTGGCTATTTTTCTAAGGTTACAACAGATTTTGGCTTATCACCTTATCTCTTATCCTTATCTTCTATAGTAACTCCAACATCCTTTAGTCGGTTATATCAATTAGTGGGGCCTGGGTTGTAATGCTAGAGGATTCTTCCTTATCTTCCAAGTCTTCAATCATAGGTACGGATGTCTGCCGATTTTACACATCTCGCATAAGTGTTTATTATTTTGTGGCATCCACTTTCTAATATTTCTTCAACGTATCTTTTGTCATAAAATTATTTGGGATGTATCTTGTTTGAGGAGGCTCATCCGGATGTAGGAGACTCCATACCCATGCTTTCATTGTTTCTTCAACATCGTGGCTATATTCCCTACTTTGAGTTATTATTAATGTATTTATCTCTTTGTGATTTAATCCATATAGGCGTAGTAATAGCATGACATAGAGCTTCACAAATAACTTTGATTTTTATAGCTCGTTTTTCACTAAGGATATCTTGCACTTCATTAAAGTTTATCTGTGGTTCGGCCTTTATTTCTACAGGAATGATGTACGCAGATGTACATCCTATTTCCACAAACCTCATGGCTGGTTTTATCTCTTGATAAGTAACTTCCACAATAGTTGTGTAACATCGCACAAAAATCATTTTAGATTTTGTAATCACGTAAATAACTTACGGTTACCTTGTATAGGCTAGGGATTAAGGGTAACTCTTCTCGGTTAGTGTGTATACGGAATTGAGTAATCCGTAATCATAAGCTACTTTTATTAACTTCGCATTACAACACGGTAATGCGATTAACTCGTTTTTTTTCGAAGAGGATTAGTAACATATCCTCTTTTCTATTTCTCCATGTTTATCTTGGATTATAACTATGAAAGATTATCCTGATATGAAAGTAATTTCTCCAAGCCCTGATACCAACTTTGCGTGGTTAAGAAAATTATTGAAAAACTACCAAAATTTTTGAAGTAGAGAGGAAGGTAAGAGAGAAGATTTTTTGTAATGAACTCCTAGATGATACATCACCACGGTTTTTTCTTTGTTATTTATAGGCAAACGATATTACATAAGACGTACATAAAAAGTTACTTTTAAATTAAGCCATACATCTGGCTATTTTTCTAAGGTTACAACAGATTTTGGCTTATCACCTTATCTCTTATCCTTATCTTCTATAGTAACTCCACCATCCTTTAGTCAGTTTTATCAATTTCTGGGGCCTGGGTTGTAATGTTAGAGGATTCTTCCTTATGTTCCAAGTCTTCAATCATAGGTACAGCTGTCTGCTGATTTTTCTTGGTAGGTTGAAGTTGGTATCAGAGCTTGGAGAAGTTATTTTCATATCAGAATAATCTTTCATAGTTATGGAAGAAGCTAAGGTAAAATTCTTTCTTATGAACTAAGTATAAATTCAATCCTTTAGTTTATAATAATGCCGAGATCCATAATAATAATTCTATAACTTCATATAGGACTTGTATTATCTTAAATATGCTCTCCTCGATTTCGTAAAATCATGCTTTGAAACCAAGAGACAACTGGTAGTAGTAGTCCTTTTATGCCGTTGAATATGAGAAGGCTGTTGTGGACACAATACGTAAAACCTATGTGGTGAGGTGAAAAGGTGTGATCTTACTTAATTTGCTTTTAAGCTTAAGAGTTGAAGGGCGGATTAGTAATACTTATAGGAAGGATGATAGAACTATGATTTACAGATTGAAGTATATTATAAATGAAGGGATTGAGTTCAACCAAAGTTTATAAGAAAATTTCAAATACAAGATTCACTAAGTATATGAAAACACAAATAAGAAACGTTAAAAGAAATATAGATATTAGAATTTTTTTTTTGAGATTTTAGAATCATGAATTTACAAACTAAAATAGATGGTTATGATAATTATTTATATGAAGCACATAGAAGTAAAGGTATTGAAACAAAATATGATTTAATCAAATTAATAACTAAAACCCAAATTAAGAAAAATAATCTCTTAAAAAGAAAAATAGAACTCAAACATATAAAAAATTCGTTATATATATATGACGATAAAATTGCAAATTAAAAAGGCTATAAGAAGAGCAGGATTAAAGATAATGATAAAAATTTTAGAAGGAGATATTAAAAACTTAGGAAACCGAAGTAAAAGAAGAATGGCTAGAATAAATAAAGAATTAATAGCAGAAAAAGCAAAACTAACAAAGGACAATAATGTTGAAGAAAAATTAAAAGACTTAGACAACCATATAGAAATATTAAATATACAAATAAAAGAACAGGAAGATATAGCTAGTAAAGCACATAAGGATAGCAAGACTGAGTCTAGCAATACAAAAGTTCCACTAGAATTAGAAGAACAGGGTTATGAGATTATAGATAAAAAAATATTTAAAGAATACTCTCAGTTATTTTCCGAATTACTTTTAAAGAAAATAATAGAAGTAGAATATAAGAGAGTCGTTAAACAACTTGAATAATGAATAAAGACGAAAAGATTGTTCATGAAGAAATAATAAGATATAATGATGGTCCATTTTAAATATATAAAACAAATCATAATAGACAGTTTGCAGAAATTATGAAAGGAAAATTATATTTAATAAAAAGATAGAAAAGAAATGATATTAGAAAATGAATTTGAAAGAGAAAGAAGATTAGCTAATTAAAAGGAACTTAGTAGAGATAACAAACATAGAAAGTAACAATCAAGAAAACAGAATAATAAATGACATATATAAAAAATTAGATAAATTAGAGAGAATATATGATGAAAGAATCAGGAAAATAGAAGAATCAATAAAAAAATATACATCATAATACTAAACAAATATTAGACAAAGTTTATAGAGTAGAAAATAATTCTAACGATGAAATACAAAAGTTTAAAATAGAGTATTAACAGGTTTGACAAAATAGAAGAACAACTTATATTGAATGTAAAAGAAATAAGTGAAATATCAGAAATTCAAGAATCAGATGACGAAACAATAATGAATAATACTATAGAAACAATAGATACTGGAGTAGAAAGATTTGAAGTCAATAATAGAGAAGAAAACAATGAAGATTTTAATTCAGACCAATCTAGTAAAAAATTTAGTTACTCAAAATATTCAGAATCTCAATTTATGACAGAAAAAGAAAAAGATCTTAATGTGCTCACGGAAGATGACGATTACTATTACATGAAAACTAATAGACACTATAAACCTATATTAAGAAAAAGAAATTATGGTAGTAATAATAGAAATAATGAACATATATGCAAGTATCGAAGCAAAATAAAGATAACTACACTATTGGTACCAAAGAAGAAACCGAAGAGATAAGAAGGCAGGTGGAGGAATTGAAGTCTAAAGGGTTGAATAGAGAATCCTTGAGTCCATGTGCCGTACCTACACTATTGGTACCAAAGAAGAATGGTGAGTGGCGCATGTGTGTTGATAGTAGAGCTATCAACAAGATCACCATCAAATATCATTTTCCCATTCCTAGGTTAAACGATCTTCTTGATGATCTTCATGGTTCTAAAGTCTTCTCTAAGATTGATCTTAGGAGTGGCTACCATCAAATTAGAATCTATGAAGGAGATGAATGGAAAACCGCACTTAAGACAAAAGAAGGGTTATATGAATGGCTTGTCATGCCATTTGGTTTGTTTAATGCACCTAGCACATTCATGAGGCTCATGAACCAAACACTTCGACCATTTCTTGGAAGATTTGTTGTGCTTTACTTTGATGATATTCTTGTTTATAGCAAGAATGAGGAAGAACATGCTTCTCATTTGGAGCAAGTGTTCGAGGTAATGGAGAAAGAGATGCTCTATGGGAACCTTGAAAAATGTCACTTCTTTTCCAATCAAGTGATCTTTCTCGGTTTCTTGGTCTCTAATGAAGGTATCAAGGTTGATGACAAGAAGGTGCAAGCAATAAGAGATTGGCCTACCCCCACTTCTATTCAACAAATTCGAAGCTTTCATGGCTTAGCTTCATTCTATAGGCGTTTTGTCGGGGATTTTAGCACCCTCATGGCACCCCCTAACCGAACTCACGAAGCTCAAACACTTCCAATTGAACTCTCAAGCTCAATTAGCCTTCGAGGAAGTGAAGAGAAGGTTAACTACATCACCCATCTTAGCTCTACCTAGCTTTGATGAAGTGTTTGAGGTGGAATGTGATGCATCCGGGAGTGGGAATAGGTGCGGTCTTGTCTCAAAATGGACGTCCATTGGCCTATTTCGGTGAGAATCTAAATGAAGCCAAGCGTAAGTACTCAACCTATGACAAGGAGTTTTATGCCTTGGTTCGTTCATTAGATCATTGGCGCCATTACCTTATTGCTAAGTAATTCATCCTACACTCTTACCATGAGGCTTTGAAGTACTTGCAAAGTCAACAAAAATTACAAGCAAGGCACGCCAAATGGGTCAAGTTCCTACAAGCATTTCACTTTGTTATCAAGCACAAATCCGGCAAAATGAACAAACGGGCAGATGCTTTATCAAGAAAGCATGTCCTATTGAATTCATTAAGGAGTCAAGTCATTGGACTTAAAGTTTTGAAGGAAAATTACAAAGAAGATCCGGATTTTGGTGAGATGTTCATGAAGTGTCAAAGTCATGCTCAAGGGTAATACCATCTCTTCCATGGTTTTCTATTCAAGAACAACCAACTATGTGTTCCTAGGCATAGTGTTCGTGAATCTCTCATCAAGGAGTTCCATGAAGGAGGCTTGGCTGGTCACTTTGGCATTGAGAAGACAACCACCATGGTAAGTGACTACTTCTATTGGCCACGCTTAAAGAGGGATGTGGAGTATTTGATCAAACGTTGCAATGTGTGTCAAAGGGCTAAAGGTCATTCTTTGCCTCAAGGTCTTCACTTGCCATTGCCAACACCTCAAGCTCCATGGGAGGATGTGAGTCTTGATTTCATCACTGGATTACCACGCTCACAACACCATAAAGATGCTATAATGGTTGTTGTTGATCGTTTCTCTAAGATGGCTCACTTCATTGCTAGCAACACCACTCATGATGTCGTTCAAACCGCCTTGTTATACTTCAAGGAAGTGGTTAAATTGCTTGGTGTTCCAAGGTCCATGGTTAGTGATCGAGACTCCAAGTTTTTGAGTCACTTTTGGCTCACGTTGTGGAAGAAAATGGGCACAAAACTGAAGTTTAGCACCTCAAGCCATCCATAAACCGACGGCCAAACAGAAGTTGTGAACAGAACTCTTGACACTTAGCTTAGAGCTCTAGCCACCAAGGGTCCAAGGCAATGGGAGGAGCTTCTTCCTCATGCTGAATTTGCCTATAATCGAGTTCCTCACAAGGTAACTGGTCTTAGTCCTTTCGAGATTGTCTATGGAATCAATCCTTGTACTCCTCTTGATCTTTCACTACTTCCAATTCAAAACAAGTTTAGTATGGAAGCTGATGAAAGAGCAAGAGAAATCAAGAAATTATATGAGCTTGTTCGAGCTAGGATCATGAAGGCTAATGAGAGACTAAAGATACGCTTGGACAAGAAGAAGAAAGATGTTCAATTTGCACCGGGTGATTTAGTGTGGATACAACTAAGGAAGGAACGTTTTCCTTCCAAGAGGCGTTCCAAATTGAGTCCAAGATCAGATGGACCATTCAAGGTGCTTGAACAAATCAATCCTAATGCATATAAGATCGAGCTTCCTGGAGATTATGGAGTTTCAGCTACATTCAATGTCTCGGATCTTAGTCCATTTCATGAGGATTGTGGTGCAATTCCAAGTTTGAGGTCAAACTCTTCTCAACAAGGGGAGGATGATGGCGATGCATCTTCATCATTGAACATCAACAAGGATCATTCTCTCATTGCTATGGTAAGTGAAACTATGTTGGAGTTCAACGCTATGTCCAATGTCAAGTCTAGTGAGTTCGAAGTTCTTGTGAGCTTAGTTCTTACTTAGATTAGTTGTTTTAATCATGTTTTAGTTGTTGTTTTGAGTTGTAATTTGAATTCCCTAAAATGTACTACTACGTATCATTGAGTTGTAATGAGAACTAGTTAAGTACAAAGAGTCCTAGTTTGTTAGGAGTGTGCAAATGTTTGCGCATGAAGAGTCCTAGTACTAGTAGGATTGTTTGTTTAGAGTCCTAGTACTAGTAGGGGGTTGCTTAGTGTTGTAATCATGTGCCAAGCATGCTTGAAGAATGCCGTTGGAGTTGATAAAGAATGAGGGAGGAGGATCAGCGTGGCATTGCTTAAAAATAGGAACCACTTCCTATTGATAAGCCTTGCCAACGTCCAACTCTCAACCTCTTTGTTGTACGTGCAAAAGAGGATTTTGAAACGTGCAAGGAGAGCCAAGTACGTGGAGTTTGTTCCACAATTTAAGCAAGGCGTGCTGAACATGCTTGGTGCCTCAACACCCCACTCTCCTTGTCCTAAGCATCCAATTCATCCATGATCAAGCCATGTTCGACATTATTGCTTAGTGGATGTAGTGCTAATTAATTTCTTTATTTTTAATTTTAGAAAAATCAGAAAATTAGGACATGAACTTGTATTTAAACACTTAAAATCATCAATGAATAGGAGATTGAAGTTTATGCCTAAAAACAAACCGAGTTAATTCTCAAACAATTGAATTGTTCTTGTTTCTTGGATTTGGAAACACGAGTGATTTGCCTTTGCTTAATTAGTCCTAGCTAGACTAATGGCAGGACGCGGATGTGTCGTCGTACACCGCGCCCGGTCCAAAGATAAAATTTCTCCTACTCTCTTCTACACTAAAGTAGTATAGTGGAAGTAGGGGTCGTATCCACAGGGAAACAGGGACGAGTTTCGTATTCGGCGTGATTCGAAATCTAGATTAAGCTAAGGGCCGAGAAACCTAATAATATTAACAAAAGGGGGGTTTCAAGTTGATTTACTAACAAACTAAAACTAACTAGCATATAAACAAAATGAGAAATCAATTATAGGAAGATCTTGAATCCGATTAACATTCACTTCAACTCATTATCGATCCTTGAACCTCCACTCTAATTAATTCCATAATTATCTATTGCCGAGAATTAATCTCGTGTTCTCCTTATTCTTAGTTGAATAGCACGATCAGCGTGACTATAAAACCCTAACTAAAGGATAACCTAGTCCGTCTGCGTCTAAGTTCAATCCAATAGCGAAGAATAAACACGAGAGAACCAAGGGACCTGCTAATGTCATACAAGCGATAAACATTCAACGAGTTGATTCAATTTCCCTAAGTAATAACCAAGATGATCAGCATCTGAATTACTCCCTAGTTTGCTACAAATCGATAAAAGAATAAAACAATCCGATTCTATTCTTAAATCTAGCATTAGATTAATTACACAATCAAACTAGTAACGTTCCTAGCATAGTTATGCAACAATCATAAAACACAAGCATAGAAATTGAACCATAATCAAGGAAAAGAGAAAGAGAGGAAAGATCTCACAATAACGGTTGAAGCTTCATGTTAATTGATCCAAGAACAATCAAGCTACAATCAGATAGCAAAAACCAAACCCATAGTTGAAATCCCTAAAAACTAAACTAAGAAATGAAAACTAAAACTAGGAAATGAAGAACAAAAACTAAGAAATGGAAATGAAGAACAAAGAGGAACGAAGAAGGAAAGATGAAAAGAGAATCATGAAGAAGGAAGGATGAGGGAGAGGAGCTCTCCCCTCAAGCTTGCCACTCCAAGATCTACATTTCAGCTCCCCTCTTCCATTTTGTTCAGAAATTCCAAATCTCCCCTTTTATAAAACCTAAGGAAGGCTGAGAATTGCCGAAGAATCGCAGCCGCGTCGAAGTGCGCGAGTCGGGCGATGATGGTGCGCGAGTCGGGCTTTGGCTGCTGCCCAAGTCATGCAGCCTTCGCTTAGCGCGCGGGTCGCGCATGTCTTGCGCGCGGCTCGGGCATCCTCTGGCTGCCCTGGCTTGAGCCTTCAATCGATGTCTGCGAGTCGCGCGAGTCCAGCCGGCGAGTCGGGCACTGGTCTTGGGCAGTGGCCGGGCCGTGCGAGCTTGCATGCGATGGTCGGCTGCTGCTTGGTGGGTGATGACGCTGGGCGGGCGGACGTGGGCTTCGGGCATGCTTGCGTGTCTGCTAGATGGGCGAGGCTTGGGCTTGCGGTGGAGCTTGGCAGCGAGCTTGTGGCTTGCGATGCTCGGCTCAAATGCATTTCACCTTGGAAGCTCGGAATGCATGACATTAACACAACTTATATCGCAAAACTCCGAACTTCCGCTAAAGATGATTTATATGCAAACCTTAACAATTACGAACAAATCCCTTAGCAATGTGCACCTAAAATGCCACAAGAACATCGTATAACTTGAGCGTATCAAATACCCCCACACTTGAACTTTACTCGACCTCGAGTAAACTCAAAAATGAGAAATACCAATTAAATCATCGCCCAAGCTATCGAAACCAACCTACACTCCCCATCAACTACATCATCATCATCACATCTCAACAAAATATGCTCAAAATCTAAACGTAAGGGACGATGATTCCCCCACACTTAGATTCAAGCTCACCTGAAATATATAAAGACGCGACAACAATAATCACCAAACGACAACCAAAATGTGAGCTCAAATCCTGAAGGATCTCAAAGGAATTGAACTCACTCCAACCCACAATCAAAATGACAACTCGCCTAAAACCTCAAAAGATAAACTACTACTACTACAACTAACTTAAAATAGCAAGCCATGGAACAAAGACAAAAAGGGATAAATTCCATGCTTACTCCCAAAAACAAACAATTAACCAAAAGAATGTGAAAGCCAACATAAATCTTCACAAAATCAAGGATGAAATAACCAACCCAACCCGAAAACGCTTTCCACCTTATGACACCATCTCCGGCAAATGAGTTTTCAAAATATATAATTCTCTCTTTCATCTCTCATTTTGCCTAGGAGCCCTTTCGGGTTTTCATCCTAGCTTCACACATTTTTTTCATCTCTCTTCTTACCCGCTCAATATAAGCCACTTTTTTGCATAGGTTGCCCTTTCGGGTTTTCAACCTATCCGGGCCCCCATTTTTGCCCGGAGTCGCCCGCCCTTGCGGGTTTTCAACTCAATCGGGATTCATTTCATCATTCATTTTTTTTTTATTTTGTTTTTTCATTTTTTTTTTTTTTTTTTTTTTTTTCAAATTGAAATAAATACAACATAAATACAACATAGATACATGAGAATGAGAAAACCCTCCCCCTACTTAAACTACACATTGTCCTCAATGTGACGACAATGAGAAGAAAAAGGAAAATGAAAATGGGGGGATAGAAAATCGAGCAAATCGAAGATCGAATGCTCAAGACTCATGACCAAACAATCCGTCAAACTCAAATTTCTTAACAACACCATCTCAAATCTCCGAAATCAACTCACAACCCTCTCCCTCAAATCACTCAAACAAATGGCAAATTCAAACGTTTTAAATTTTTGAGATTGACACCTAGCTCAAGAGATCGAAAAGATACAACAATCTCACTCCTCTAGTGTTACCAACTCCTAGCTCTTGAACTCCTCCCAACGGGTTTCTTTTTGTGGACTTGGGCTCAAAGCGGATTAAGATGTGTTGTGGTTCGTTTTAGTGGGTGGGCGGTGGGTGAAATAAAATTTGTTGTGGTGGTGGAAATTTGATGAGAAAATAAAGGAAAAGAAAGAAAATAAAAGGGGTCTCGGGTTGCCTCCCGAGAAGCGCTGTTGTTTAAAGTCGTGAGCTCGACTTAATACCTTAAGCTTAATCAGTGGGATTGTGCTCCATGTGTGACAATGGTGGTTCCATGTCAATCTCCACTTCAAACACCTGCAAAATTGATTGAGAAGGACTCTTGCAATGCATTGTTAGTGCCTAGCTTACTACATCATGGCTGAGCATATAATATCAGATTATATCCCAAAACCTAGCATTAAGTCAACAACAAACATCAACTAGTAGTACTCCTAGCTAATCCAAGTCATGACCATTAATATCAATATTTAAAGCTAGACAATAACCAAGATATAGAGTATGAGTCAATCAACCATTCCCAAGAGAGTTAAAGCAACAAGTTCCATGCTTCTTGTCCAAAATACGAAAGTGAAATACATAGAGCTCAATGGAAGATGAAAACTAGAAACTCAAACAAAAAGGGAATTCTTCATATAAGTGGCCAACCAAAAACAAAGAGCACAAACAATACCATCCAAAAATCACGCAAAACACAAACAAGTAACACCGTTTCCCCGGCAACGGCGCCAAAATTTGGCAGGACGCGGATGTGTCGTCGTACACCGCGCCCGGTCCAAAGATAAAATTTCTCCTACTCTCTTCTACACTAAAGTAGTATAGTGGAAGTAGGGGTCGTATCCACGAGGGAAACGAGGACGAGTTTCGTATTCGGCGTGATTCGAAATCTAGATTAAGCTAAGGGCCGAGAAACCTAATAATATTAACAAAAGGGGGGTTTCAAGTTGATTTACTAACAAACTAAAACTAACTAGCATATAAACAAAATGAGAAATCAATTATAGGAAGATCTTGAATCCGATTAACATTCACTTCAACTCATTATCGATCCTTGAACCTCCACTCTAATTAATTCCATAATTATCTATTGCCGAGAATTAATCTCGTGTTCTCCTTATTCTTAGTTGAATAGCACGATCAGCGTGACTATAAAACCCTAACTAAAGGATAACCTAGTCCGATCTCGCGTCTAAGTTCAATCCAATAGCGGCAATAAACACGAGAGAACCAACGGACACGCTAATGTCATACAAGCGATAAACATTCAACAGTTGATTCAATTTCCCTAAGTAATAACCAAGATGATCAGCATCTGAATTACTCCCTAGTTTGCTACAAATCGATAAAAGAATAAAACAATCCGATTCTATTCTTAAATCTAGCATTAGATTAATTACACAATCAAACTAGTAACGTTCCTAGCATAGTTATGCAACAATCATAAAACACAAGCATAGAAATTGAACCATAATCAAGGAAAAGAGAAAGAGAGGAAAGATCTCACAATAACGGTTGAAGCTTCATGTTAATTGATCCAAGAACAGTCAAGCTACAATCCGATAGCAAAAACCAAACCCATAGTTGAAATCCCTAAAAACTAAACTAAGAAATGAAAACTAAAACTAGGAAATGAAGAACAAAAACTAAGAAATGGAAATGAAGAACAAAGAGGAACGAAGAAGGAAAGATGAAAAGAGAATCATGAAGAAGGAAGGATGAGGAGAGGAGCTCTCCCCTCAAGCTTGCCACTCCAAGATCTACATTTCAGCTCCCCTCTTCCATTTTGTTCAGAAATTCCAAATCTCCCCTTTTATAAAACCTAAGGAAGGCTGAGAATTGCCGAAGAATCGCAGCCGCGTCGAAGTGCGCGAGTCGGGCGATGATGGTGCGCGAGTCGGGCTTTGGCTGCTGCCCAAGTCATGCAGCCTTCGCTTAGCGCGCGGGTCGCGCATGTCTTGCGCGCGGCTCGGGCATCCTCTGCTGCCTGGCTTGAGCCTTCAATCGATGTGCGCGAGTCGCGAGTCCAGCCCGCGAGTCGGGCACCCGGGTCTTTGGGCAGGGCCGGGCAGTGCGAGCTTGCATGCGATGGTCGGCTTCGTTGCTTGGTGGGTGATGATGCCGGGCCGGGGGACGTGGTCTTGGGCATGCTTGCGTGTCTTGCTAGATGGGCGAGGCTTGGGCTTGCGGTGGAGCTTGGCTTGGCGAGCTTGTGGCTTGCGATGCTCGGCTCAAATGCATTTCACCTTGGAAGCTCGGAATGCATGACATTAACACAACTTATATCGCAAAACTCCGAACTTCCGCTAAAGATGATTTATATGCAAACCTTAACAATTACGAACAAATCCCTTAGCAATGTGCACCTAAAATGCCACAAGAACATCGTATAACTTGAGCGTATCAACTAATTTGTGATCTTAGGAACTTTAATTAACTTAGGTGGTGTGTCTGTATCCTTGGAAGATTAAAGCAAGCTAAAACTATCCCTAAACACATCGTCGAAGTCCTATACTAATCCTTTGTGTTTGATTGTTCGAACTTGATTTCTTGTGAGCTTCGAGTGTTACTCCAAGCCTACAACATCTTGGTATCGGTAGTTGGAGGTTGAAGATACACTCTTTAATCACCTCAAACCATTCCTAAACACGCTTCCATTACAATCCCAAAACCCCACTATAAACCGAAAACAAAACGCCCCATTCATGGAGATTGGTGATCAATCCGAGCCACCAAGCAATTGGAGGGCTACATTGAAATTTATGGAGGATGAAAAGAAGGAGAGTGATGCAAGGATGGCCTTATTGCAAGAGCAAGTTAGGAACCTGTCCCTTGAGTCGCAAAACCAACGGGGAGATAGAAGTGGAGATGAGCATTCTGATCGAGAAAGTGAAGACACTTTCTTAGCCTTTAGAAGGCCTCCACAACAACAACAACATCAACGCCATAACAATGACATCAAGGTTGATATCCCTGATTATGATGGCAAGTTGGATGCTGATGAATTCATAGAATGGATGAGAATGGTGGAAAGAGTATTTGATTACAAGCAAATACCGAAGACAAGAAAGTGAAGCTAGTAGCTCTTAAGTTGAGGAAGTATGCCTCTACTTGGTGGGCTAGTGTATGTGCCAAAAGAGAAAGAGCTAGAAAAGAAAAGGTGCGTACATGGGGAGAAGATGAAGAAGCTTCTCAAGCAAAAGTTCTTGCCAACCTACTATGTGCAAGAAAACTTTGCTAAGCTTCATAACATTCAACAAGGTTCGAGAAGTGTTGAAGACTATGCAAGAGAATTTGAGTCTTTCTTGATGAAATGTGAACTACAAGAGGATGAACCTCAAACTCTTGTTAGGTTCTTGGGATAATTGGACTCTAAGATTGCAAATGTGGTGGAACTCCACCATTATTCGACCCTTGAAGAACTTGTCATCTTGGCTCATAAGTTGGACAAGAAACAAAAGGCCAAAGGTAAATGGGACTCCTCACGAGCCTTTACCAAAACCACACCCTATTCTAAGCCAAACACATTCACTCCTAAACCTACCCCTTCTACTACTTCTAAACCACCCTTCAAGAAACCCGAAACTAATCCCATTCAAACTAAGGCTCCTAGGAGATGTTTTAGGTGCTAAGGATTAGGACACTTTGCATCTGAATGTCCTAATACAAAAGTGGTGACCTTAATGGAATATGAAGCCTTAGAAGAAGATTTCGAGGAGGAGGAGCATGAAGAAGAACAAGAGGAGGAGGAAAGAGTACTCGGCCCTGATGAAGGGGAGTGCTTGGTTGTTCGAAGAGCTCTTAGTGGGATGGCTATCCAAGAAGAGCAACTCCAAAGGGAATCTATCTTCCATACTCGATGCACAATTGGAGGAAAGGTATGTACTTTGATTATTGATGGTGGGAGTTGTACTAATGTCGCCTCTCAAACCCTCATAACTAAGCTCAACCTAAACACAACCCCTCACCCTAACCCTTATGTCATCCAATGGTTGAATCAAGGTAAAGGAATACATGTCTCAAATCGTGTATTGCTTAACTTTAATATTGGAAAGACTTATGAAGAGGAGATTTGGTGTGATGTCATCCCAATGGACGCATGCCATGTGCTACTTGGGAGACCTTGGATGTTTGATAGGAGAGTGTTACATGATGGATACAAGAACACTTACACTTTCATGAAAAATCACAAGAAAATTGTTTTTGCCCCCCTTGTCCCCAAATCAAAAGAACCCCAAACTCTTCAATCCAAAAGAAAGATAGCCTTAATTACCTTGATGAAATCTGACTATCATGAGTATGCGCCCATGAAAGAACTCATCCTTAGTGGTATTGATGAACCTCCACCTCCACAAAACAACCACCATCCTTTACTCACCCCTTTGCTTGAAAAGAATGTTCACGCATTTCCACAAGAAATACCACCTGGTTTGCCTCCTAAACGTGACATACAACATAAAATAGACCTCATTCCAGAGCTAGTCTACCTAACAAGCTTGCTTATCGAACTAATCCTAGAGAAACCGAAGAGATAAGAAGGTAGGTGGAGGAATTGAAGTCTAAAGGGTTGATTAGAGAATCCTTGAGTCCATGTGCTGTACCTACACTATTGGTACCAAAGAAGAATGGTGAGTGGCGCATGTGTGTTGATAGTAGAGCTATCAACAAGATCACCATCAAATATCGTTTTCCCATTCCTAGGTAAAACGATCTTCTTGATGATCTTCATGGTTCTAAAGTCTTCTCTAAGATTGATCTTAGGAGTGGCTACCATCAAATTAGAATCTATGAAGGAGATGAATGGAAAACCGCAATTAAGACAAAAGAAGGGTTATATGAATGGCTTGTCATGCCATTTGGTTTGTCTAATGCACCTAGCACATTCATGAGGCTCATGAACCAAACACTTCGACCATTTCTTGGAAGATTTGTTGTGCTTTACTTTGATGATATTCTTGTTTATAGCAAGAATGAGGAAGAACATGCTTCTCATTTGGAGCAAGTGTTCGAGGTAATGGAGAAAGAGATGCTCTATGGGAACCTTGAAAAATGTCACTTCTTTTCCAATCAAGTGATCTTTCTCGGTTTCTTGGTCTCTAATAAAGGTATCAAGGTTGATGACAAGAAGGTGCAAGCAATAAGAGATTGGCCTATCCCCACTTCTATTCAATAAATTCGAAGCTTTCATGGCTTAGCTTCATTCTATAGGCATTTTGTGAAGGATTTCAGCACCCTCATGGCACCCCTAATCGATCTCACGAAGCTCAAACACTTCCAATGAAACTCTCAAGCTCAATTAGCCTTCGAGGAAGTGAAGAGAAGGTTAACTACAAGCACCCATCTTAGCTCTACCTAGCTTTGATGAAGTGTTTGAGGTGGAATATGATGCATCTGGCGTGGGAATAGGTGCGGTCTTGTCTCAAAATGGACGCCCATTGGCCTATTTCAGTGAGAAGCTAAATGAAGCCAAGCGTAAGTACTCAACCTATGACAAGGAGTTTTATGCCTTGGTTCGTTCATTAGATCATTGGCGCCATTACCTTATTGCTAAGGAATTCATCCTATACTCTGACCATGAGGCTTTGAAGTACTTGCAAAGTCAACAAAAATTGCAAGCAAGGCACGCCAAATGGGTCGAGTTCCTACAAGCATTTCACTTTGTTATCAAGCACAAATCCGGCAAAATGAACAAAGGGGCAGTTGCTTTATCAAGAAAGTATGTCCTATTGAATTCATTAAGGAGTCAAGTCATTGGACTTGAAGTTTTGAAGGAAAATTACAAAGAAGATCCGGATTTTGGTGAGATGTTCATGAAGTGTCAAAGTCATGCTCAAGGGGAATACCATCTCTTCCATGGTTTTCTATTCAAGAACAACCAACTATGTGTTCCTAGGCATAGTGTGTGTGAATCTCTCATCAAGGAGTTCCATGAAGGAGGCTTGGCTGGTCACTTTGGCATTGAGAAGACAACCACCATGGTAAGTGACTACTTCTATTGGCCACGCTTAAAGAAAGATGTGGAGTATTTGATCAAACGTTGCAATGTGTGTCAAAGGGCTAAAGGTCATTCTTTGCCTCAAGGCCTTCACTTGCCATTGCCAACACCTCAAGCTCCATGGGAGGATGTGAGTCTTGATTTCATCACTAGATTACCACGCTCACAACACCATAAAGATGCTATAATGGTTGTTGTTGATCGTTTCTCTAAGATGGCTCACTTCATTTCTAGCAACACCACTCATGATGCCGTTCAAACCACCTTGTTATACTTCAAGGAAGTGGTTAAATTGCATGGTGTTCCAAGGTCCATGGTTAGTGATCGAGACTCTAAGTTTTTGAGTCACTTTTGGCTCACGTTGTGGAAGAAAATGGGCACATGGCGAAGTTTAGCACCTCAAGCCATCCACAAACCGACGGCAAACCGAAGTTGTGAATAGAACTCTTGGCACGTTGCTTAGAGCTCTAGCCACCAAGGATCCAAGGCAATGGGAGGAGCTTCTTCCTCATGCTGAATTTGCCTATAATCGAGTTCCTCACAAGGTAACCGGGTCTTAGTCCTTTCGAGATTGTCTATGGAATCAATCCTTGTACTCCTCTTGATCTTTCACCACTTCCAATTCAAAACAAGTTTAGTATGGAAGCTGATGAAAGAGCAAGAGAAATCAAGAAATTGCATGAGGTTGTTCGAGCTAGGATCATGAAGGCTAATGAGAGACTAAAGATACGCTTGGACAAGAAGAAGAAAGATGTTCAATTTGCACCGGGTGATTTAGTGTGGATACACCTAAGGAAGGAACGTTTTCCTTCCAAGAGGCGTTCCAAATTGAGTCCAAGATCAGATGGACCATTCAAGGTGCTTGAACAAATCAATCCTAATGCATATAGGATCGAGGTTCCCTGGAGATTATGGAATTTCGGCTACATTCAATGTCTCGGATCTTAGTCCATTTCATGAGGATTGTGGTGCAATTCCAAGTTTAAGGTCAAACTCTTCTCAACAAGGGGAGGATGATGGCGATGCATCTTCATCATTGAACATCAATAAGGATCATTCTCTCATTGCTATGGTAAGTGAAACTATGTTGGAGTTCAAAGCTATGTCCAATGTCAAGTCTAGTGAGTTCGAAGTTCTTGTGAGCTTAGTTCTTACTTAGATTAGTTGTTTTAATCATGTTTTAGTTGTTGTTTTGAGTTGACATTTGAATTCCCTAAAATGTACTACTACGTATCATTGAGTTGTAATGAGAACTAGTTAAGTACAAAGAGTCCTAGTTTGTTAGGAGTGTGCAAATGTTTGCGCATGAAGAGTCCTAGTACTAGTAGGATTGTTTGTTTAGAGTCCTTGTACTAGTAGGGGTTGCTTAGTGTTGTAATCATGTGGCAAGCATGTTGAAGAATGCCGTTGGAGTTGATAAAGAATGAGGGAGGAGGATCAGCGTGGCATTGCTTAAAAATAGGAACCACTTCCTATTGATAAGCCTTGCCAACGTCCAACTCTCAACCTCTTTGTTGTACGTGGAAAGGAGGAGTTTGAAACGTGCAAGGAGAGCCAAGGACGTGGAGTTTGTTCCACAATTCAAGCAAGGCGTGCTGAACATGCTTGGTGCCTCAACACCCCACTCTCCTTGTCCTAAGCATCCAATTCATCCATGATCAAGCCATGTTCGACATTATAGCTTAGTGGATGTAGTGCTAATTAATTTCTTTATTTTTAATTTTAGAAAAATTCGAAAATTAGGACATGAACTTGTATTTAAACACTTGAAATCATCAATGAAAAGGAGATTGAAGTTTATGCCTAAAAACAAACCGAGTTATATTCTCAAACAATTGAATTGCTCTTGTTTCTTGGATTTGGAAACACGAGTGATTTGCCTTTTGCTTAATTAGTCCTAGCTAGACTAATTTGTGATCTTAGGAACTTTAATTAACTAAGGTGGTGTGTCTGTATCCTTGGAAGATTAAAGCAAGCTAAAGCTATCCCTAAACACATCGTCGAAGTCCTATACTTATCCTTTGTGTTTGATTGTTCGAACTTGATTTCTAGTGAGCTTCGAGTGTTACTCCAAGCCTACAACAATACATAAAAAGTTACTTTTAATTTAAGCCATACAACCGGCTATTTTTCTAAGGTTACAACAACGGATTTTTGCTTATCACCTTATTGCTTATCCTTATCTTTTATAGTAACTCCACCATCCTTCGATCGGTTATATCAACTTGTGGGGCCCGGGTTGTCTTGCTCGAGGATTCTTCCTTATCTTCCAAGTCCTCAATCATAGGTACAGCTGTCTGCTGGTTTTTGCACATCTGGCATAAGTGTTTATTATTTTATTGCATCCACTTGCAATATTTCTTCAGCGTATCTTTTGTCATAAAATTATTTGGGATGTATCTTGTTTGAGGAGGCTCATCTGGATGTAGGAGACTGCATACCCATGCTTTCATACTTTCTTCAGCATCGTGGCTATATTCCCTACTTTGAGTTATTATTAATGTATTTATCTCTTTATGATTAATCCATATAGGCGAAGTAATAGCATGACATAAAGCTTCACAAATAACTTTGATTTTTATAGCTCGTTTTTCACTAAGGATATCTTGCACTTCATTAAAATTTATCTCTGGCTGGGCCTTTATTTCTTCAGGAATGATGTACGCAGATGTACATCCTATTTTCACAAACCTCATGGCTGGTTTTATCTCTTGATAAGTAACATCCCCAGTAGCTGTGTAACATCGTACAACAATCATTTTAGATTTTGTAATTTGTAAATAACTTCTGGTTACCTTGTATAGGCTAGGGATTAAGGATAACTCTTCTCCGGTTAGCGTGTATATAGAATTGAGTAATCCGTAATCACAAGCTGCTTTTAAAAACTTTGCATTACAACCTGGTAATGCGATTAACTCGTTTGTTTTTCGAAGAGGGTTGGTAACATATCCTCTTTCTATTTCTCCATGTTTATCTTGGATAGTAACTTGGGGAGCTGTGTTTAGTTTGTTAGCAATAGTCAACTAAGGGGTTCGTTGTCTGTTTTGTTCTAAGGGTTTATTTATCTTTAAAGGAAGTAGTATCTGGGACTAAGCTGGGGTAATCTTCGTCATTGATAAATGTTTTGGGAGAAGTCAGTATTTGGTAATTTAGGAAATCTCTTTTTTGAGAGGGGAATCCATAACTGCTTCTTATAATAGCTTTGCCTGTGGCCTGCTATCTTTGGTTAGCACCAGAATTAGAAGAACAGGGTTATGTGATTATCGATAAAAGGATAGTTATTTCCTGAATTACTTTTAAAGAAAAGAATAGAAGTAGAATATAAGAGAGTCATTAAACAACTGGAATAATGAATAAGGACGAAAAGATTATTGATGAAGAGATAATAAGATATATAATGATGGTCCATTTCAAATGTATAAAACAAATCATAATAGATAATTGCAGAAATTATGAAAGGAAGATTATATTTAATAAAAGATAGAAAAGGAATGATATTAGAAAATAAATTTAAAAGAGAAAGAAGATTAGCTAAAAAAAAGAGATTTAGTAGAAATAACAAACATAGAAAGTAACAATCAAGAAAACAAAGCAATAAATGACATATATAAAAAATTAGATAAATTAGAGAGAAGATATGATGAAAGAATCGGAAAAAATAAAAGAATCAATTAAAATTATACATCATAATACTAAACAAATATTAGACAAAGTTTATAGCAAAATTGATGTTTTCTTTCTTTGTTTTCATTCTTTGAACTAATTGTTCTTCTTCTCCCTTTTTGCATTTTTTCCCTTCTTGAGATATTCTTTCCCTATTTTTTACTATTTTAGCTTTCAACTTGTGTTTACATGGGGTAAATAATGTAAGAAAATCTTTATCTATGCTAATTGGTTTATACTGTTTAAGGGAATTATTTCCTAATATCATATCTTTTCCTGTTAATTCAAAGCAATATACTCCAATGGTGTATCTAATTTCTTCCGTTCTGGTAAACAATTTTCTTTCATAATTGTGGTTCTTTGCTCCAGTATCTACCATCGGTGTGTAGTATCTACTTTTATATCCTTCAAAAATTATTTTTATAAGAATATAAGTTAAATTACTCATTGATTATTCTTGTTTTAAATTGAATTTGGTTATAAGTGTACTCAAAATAGTCTGATTCTATTTTCCAGGGTTTGACTTTGTTTAAAAATTCTTTTCCTAATATAAATTTGTCACTTAGACTTACTTCATATTCTACATTTATATTTTGTGTTGCAATTTTTGTTGTAATAATTACTTTTCCTTTAAGTTTTAAATTATGATATATTATTTTGTCTAATAATTTAGCCATATAGATTGAATTATTTTCCACATTTATATCTATTTGTGCTTTTAAGTTTTCTCCTTCAATTTGTATTACAATATAATAATCTTGTGACTTTAATTGAATAGGTTGATCATTATCTTTTTGTTCTCTAGATCTAGAAAAATTCATTCTTCTTTTTACTATATCTAGTTCTCCATAGCTAGGTTTAGAGTATAATTTTAATCCTTTATCCATTGGTAATAAAAGCTCCATGAATGGGGTATCTATAGTTATTGGTCCTAGTTTATTCTTAGTATAAACTTAGTGTTGATTAGTTACTATGTAAGCATTTTTACATTGTACTGTCATTACTTTAGATATTGGTCCTAGTTTATTCTTAGTATAAACTTAGTGTTGATTAGTTACTATGTAAGCATTTTTACATTGTACTGTCATTACTTTAGATCCATTTAGCATCTTTATTTATTCCATCTAGTTTCCAATACAGAACCAATGCCTTTTCTATATTCCTATCAGTTAATCTAATTGAATAATTTGGTTTAATTATAAACTTTACCTTTTGGTAAATTAGATTTCCTTTAAGTTTAGCTATAATAGCTTTCTCTATAGGTTCTTTAATTATATCATCTGCTAATTCTAATTCCAACGAAGTATCTATTCCTTCTTGAAACATGCTTTTATTATTATCTCTATTACTGCCAATTCTACAAATCTAAAAGTAATTGGTTTATTTCCTAATGATCTGTTAATTTTTGTTATTTCCTCGTTTAGCACTTCCTTTGTTATTAGTGTAACTTTAGTATTACCTTGCACTTGAGTTATATCAATAACGTGTTCTCTATCAGCTATCACTAAATATTCGTTCATATCCTTTCTAAATATTTTCTTGATTAAGTTTCTCTCAAATATCTTATTTGTTGACAAAGTAAATCCTTCATACTTTAATTGATTATACTTTTGAAGATCAAAAATAGCCCTTTGGTCTTTACTTTGTGGAGTAATTTCTTCATCGTAATCTACTTCCTGTCATTCTTTATCTATCACTAGTAGTCTCAACGTTATCTTCTTCGCTAATTATTATTTCATCACTTTCTGTTTCATATTCTAGAACATATATCTCTTCTTCTGGCGGTATATAATTTTTCCCTATTTCATATTCAGCTATATGTAATTCAATAAAGTTAAGATTTTTATTTACTTTAAGATTTTTATTTACTTTATTTTTACATTCTCTTGCTATATGACCTATTTGTCCACAATTTTAGCACCTACAATTCATTGGGTTGTTAATATACTTATAAAATTTTCTTTTTATATAATAATTTCTGTTTAATTTCTTCTTGTGTCTATATTTTCCATATGGTTTAAACCTTTTATACTTCTTATGCCTAAACTTTGGTCTTTTATTTCTACGTGTTTTATTTAATCTATAGCATCCAAATTTTGGTGTTTCATATTTTTCACAGCAATCACTTATTTTAGCTTGTTTTTTAAAAGCATTTTGGTTATTAACTTCTGTACAATAGTTTTTATACCAAGTTTGTAAGAAAGATATTTGTTCTCCTAAGGTACTTGATTTAGGTTCTTTAGAATATGCTTCTTGAACCATAGTATTTATAGGAATGGGTAATTTTTCAAAGTATAATTTTCAAAATATAGCTAATTGCTCAGTTGTTTCTATTCCTAATTCTTAATAATTCGTTTGGAAAGCACAATTGTATCTTTTTAGATCTTCTGGGCACATAGAGCATATTTCCATATTATATAATTGAGATTTACTATATTCTTTCTTAGCTTCTATATGTTTTAAATCTGCATTTAAATTTCCAAATTCTCTTATTATAGCAATTTCATATTTTTTTAACATTTGTGTTGACTCTGTCATTTCATGTCCTTCTATCTTAGTACTTCTTATTTATGTTTTGTCTATTGTTCCTATGTGAGTTAACTAGTTTTTAACTATTCCTGTGATAGTTCCTTCAATATAGTTAGATGCAATATTAACTGGGATTTTCGCTTCAATTAATTTTGCATTTATTTTAGCTACTCAATTTCGTATATCTAGATCAACATTTTCTAAACAATCTAAATTTAAGGTTTCTCCTACTTGAATATCTTTTGGTATAGAGTTATCTTCTATTTTGCTTCGATACTTCCATATATGTTCAATATTTCTATTGTTACTACCATAATTTCTTTTTTTTAATATAGGTTTATAGTGTCTACTAGTCTTCATGTAATAATATCGTCATCTTCCGTGAGTACATTAAGATCTTTTTTTTTTCTCGTCATAAATTCGGATTCGAATATTTTGAGTAACTAAATTCTTGACTAAATTGGTCGAATTAAAATCTTCATTGTTTACTTCTATATTATTGACTTCAAGTCTTTCTACTCCAAGTATCTATTTTTTTTTTTGCTAAGAAAGAAAGAATATATTTCCACAAAAAACCCATTTACAACCTAACAACTTCCATATTGTTGAACCGCTGCTCAACTAGGTTGGCCCCTTCAAACAAAGGAAGAGAAGAAAAAACTATACAACTAGAAAAATTACAAGTTCCTAAACCACTTTGTACATCTTGCTCTTTAGCTTTCTTTTTGTATTTTGGCAACAATTCTCATTTTAACACCGCATTTAACATCCCGCACAATTTTATCTACTCGCGTATCCGGGAGTTCCGGATAGCATTATTCCTCTCCTTCCGATGAAATATATAGCGGCCATAACAAAGCAAGAATTACAACTTTCTTTTGAATTTGCTCCCTTGAAATCTCCTATTCAACCACCTTAAGCTAGGTAATATATACTCGGGATGTCATTTGAATACCCAACCATCCTATGAAACTATGCTTTGGAACATTGTAGTTGCCCCGTATAGCTTTAGGTTCATGGTGTCTCTCATCCTTATCCCGTAATCTCGTGTAAATGGCGGTAGTACTATACTTCGTGTAGTTAACCGCTTATGACCACATTTGGCACTTATGAAATCTCTAGCTTTGCAAATAAATTTCACCGCCCAACTTGCATTCCGTGGAGCTTTATATGTCTTCCAATCATTTTGCTTGATATACCCGGTATGAATCCACCTAACACATAGGTTATCTTCCTTCATAGCAATGCTCCAAGCTTGCTTTCCCACAATAGCATTGTTCCGTATAGTTAAGTGTCCGAACCCAAGACCTCCATTTGCTTTAGGCTTGCAAACCTCTTCCCACTCGACATAACCAGGCCTACTACCTGTAACATTGACTAGCCCACAAAAAGCTTCGCATATGGAATTGATCTCGTTTAATTACAGTAGAAGGAAGTATGAAAATTTGTGACCAGCATACACAAATACCGAGCAAGACAGAAGTTCACCAACCGTCTTCCGCCCGCAAATGAAATATGTCTAGAACTCCGAGTTCTAATTCTCCCCACCATAGTCTCGACCAAGTTGGAAGCCGGATCCGTCGCTTCAACTCATTGTTATCTCTGTTTCATTCGAAGCCACAACTATATATAGCGAGATTTTGTAGGATTAGCCTTGAGCTCGGTTGAAGCATGAAAATGCCTTTAATCCTTGAACAATCATACTAATGACCGTGGGTATCACCTTTGCAAAATAAGATTAGGTCATCAAAGAAACAAAGGTGATTGAGACCTAATGTTTTACACCTAGGATAAAATTTAAACCCATCTTGCTTGCTAATGAAGGTCATTATCCTAGTGAAATATTCCATACACAAGACAAAAAGGGAGGGGAGACATGGGGTCTCCTTGTCTCAAACCCCTTTTTGACATGAAGAAATCGGTTGTGGAGCCATTAACCATCGGTGTGAAAGTTGGGCCGGTCACACAAATCATAATAAGCTTACGATTTTATCGAGAAACCCCGTAGCTTTCAACATGTCTTCTAAGAATTCCCGCTTCTGCGTATCATAAGCCTTCGTATGTCCACCTTCATGAGGCAACCTTTTTGAGATCTTTTTCCTGTACATTTTGACTATATCCCCGCGTAATAGGATGTTGTGCAAAATGCTTCTATTGGAGATAAAAGCACCCCCGCCCTTGAGACACAATCTCGGCAAAACAAGCTTTAATTTCTCACATAACATCTTAGTTATGGCTAGGATTCTTGATTTTTGGAATCAATGTGATGGAAGTCACATTGATGGCCTTCAAAAGCTTTCAAAGTGGAAAAGAAATCAAGGACCGCCGTAAACCTCCTCTCTAATAGTATCCCAACACACTTGAAAAAGAAGCTATTGTATCCATCAAGCCTAGGAGCTTTTTCCTTGGGAATGGAAAATATAGCTCTCTTAACATCACTAGCATTGAATTGACATTCCGGAAGCTCTCTCGTCCGTCATTCGAGTATTCACTGATCGATGATCTTAGTCTTAACAAAGACATCTATTCTCCAAAGTCTCTCCCAATAATCTCTCATAATAGCTCACAAAGGCATGCCGCACTCCTCGATCATCATTGACCCATGTTCCCCGACTATCCCGAATGGTATGGATCTTGTTAATGTTCCTTCCGACCTTAAGAGCCGGGTGGAAAAATCTAGTATTGTCATCTCCATCTACAATCCACTTCTCTTTTATTTTCTCGTCTAAGAAAGGACAAGTATTTATCCCGAGCTTACCTATAATCCTTTGTAGCTTCCCTCTCTCGCAATAGAATGCTCTAAAACATCGGGGTGTTGATGAACCAAATCATGTACGTATAAGAGTTTAGTCCATGCTGCCGCTGCCGGCTCTGAACATCGAATATCCACTTCTTTTGAGAGATTTTAAATCGTTTTCAACCTTTTAAGCTTTTGGAACACCTTATACATTTTGCACACTACAATAGGAACCTCCCAAGCCTTGTTCACAATTTCAAAGAATTGTGGTGACTCCACCCACATATTAAAAATCCTTAAAGGTTTTTTTACCCTAGTGCTCCTTGTACACACTCAACACTCCGTGGTAGTGATCAAAATCACCCTCATGAAGGTACCTAATCTCAAAGATTATCAAACTTATCCAGCCATTGATCAATTACCATAGCTCGGTCAATTCTAGAGAAAACCCTTTGAGCCCCCTCTTGTTTATTAGACCAAGTATAAAACCACCCTATACTTTTCATATCCAAAGATCCCACAACTCTCAACACAATCTCTCGAAATCCTTTATCTCGGTGGCTCTCACAGAGACCCAACCCTCTCATCCATATTTAAAACAACATTAAAGTCTCCCATTATTACCCATGGGATATCATTTTATTGCACATGCTTAATATCAATCCACAATTGCTCTCTCTCCCTTCTCCCATTAAAACCATACACAAAGGAGCAATTAAAAGCCGGGTGAGCTCCTCCCTCGGATCAACTCTACAATGCACTAATTGAGCAAAGTGACATGCTTCACAGCTTACAGAAAAGACCCTGGTTGCCAACCCACAATAATTCTGCCCCTATCAATGACACCACTGTTAGTTATGAAGCACCATCCTTGACATAAATTCTGATACAATTTTCCCATACTAGCCATTTTCACTTTAGTTTCAAGAAGACTAAACATTTTAATGTTATGAGCGTAAATAAATCTCCTCACTTCACATTGCTTGTTCCTCCCGTTTAGCCCTCTAACATTCCACACCGTAACATTATCCATGTTTAATTTCGGGGACCTCTAACCCTCGCATCTCTTCTCGGTGGTACTTCAACATCATAGAACAATGCTTCATTGTTGTGGAATCCGTAATGTCAAACTCGATTCCATAAAGGTGTTACAATGATTATGCCCTTCACAACTTGTGTGGGTACCTTTATGTTAGAAACAAGCTGCTCCCCGTTCTCGTCTAACCTCATTTCTCACCCGAGCCTTTGCCTTGTTCTCATTATCACCGGAATTAGTTAACACTGGAGCTTTAACCTGCCATACCTTTTTCACCTTCTTTTTAGGAACACAAATCTCATGAGAATGCCCATAACCTTTACAGTTACTGCAAACTATAGGCTTCCATACATATTGCACATTCTGTGTTTTCACCTCTCCAGCCTCACTTTTAAATTGTACATGGTCGGGAAATCTTGATTGACATTCACTTCAATCATCACTTTGGCATATAGTAACTTTTCTCTTTCTCCGAGTGGCTCCGATCCACTTGTAAGAATTTACCTATAGGACTTATGATCTTGGTTAAACTCTTTTCCCCCAAGCATTTCCGGATCAAGCCTAGGTAATTCAACCCATATTGGAACCATCTCCACATGACATGTTCCAATCCTCATCGCACTCCAAGGTTTCATGACATGAAGTTTTCCATCAAAGAACAAGAGCCCATCATCCAGAATCGAATCTCTTTGCGCTCTAGTGGTAAACCCGATTATTGTCATTCCTTCCTTGAAAGGTGCCAATTTATCTATACCAGCTTCCCCAATGTCGACGTAAAAACCCTTCTATTACAAAGAAATGGAGGTTTCGCACCCAACATATAACCCACAATTGAATTTTCCTTAAATCTATCTCTTCCCGGATGTCTTCCCCATTCAATTTCAGCAAAATATGTTCGGATTCCATGTTATTACCACCATTAGAATCCATAGCAATAACATCATTCCTTTTAGGTGAATTAGAGTTCAATTGATTATTATTCAATGACACCCTTATTTCACCCTCATGAGATTTTGACCCATTTTTCGACCCACTATTTATCACATTCAACCATTCTCAAAACAATTGTTTCTCTACGCATTGCTTCTTCAATTCAATTAAGGAAGATTTAGGGGAAAGAATCTCACCTTCCTCTTCGTTACTCAAATTGCCATCCTCCACCCCGGTTCTTCGCTCTCGCCTGCCATTGAGCGAGTTTTCCTTACTACCGTCAATGGCGGATCATTACTCTTAGCCTTCCCCTTGCTTCCATTCTCGACATTCTTCGATCCTCAACTTTTGCCCATGGCGCCCAGAAAACCGGAAAAACGCGGGAGAGAGTTAATTTAAAAAAGAAAGGAAAAAAACTTTTGGTTGGATACTCCAAAGTATCTATTGTTTCTATAGTTTTATTCATTATTGTTTCTTCATCTCGATTCTTGAATTTCGATATTTCACTTTTTTTCTTTTACATTCAATATAAGTTGTTCTTCTATTTTGTCAAATCTCGTTGTTATTCTCTATTTTAAACTTTTGTATTTCATCGCTAAAATTATTTTCTACTCTATAAACTTTGTCGAATATTTGTTTAGTATTATGATGTATAATTTTTATTGATTCTTCTATTTTCCCGATTGTTTCATCATATCTTCTCTCTAATTTATCTAATTTTTTATATATGTCATTTATTATTTTGTTTTCTTGATTGTTATTTTCTATATTTGTTATCTCTACTAAGTCCCTTTCTTTAGCTAATCTTCTTTCTCTTTCAAATTCATCTTCTAATATCATTTCTTTTCTATCTTTTATTAAATATAATCTTCCTTTCATAATTTCGCAAATTATCTATTATGATTTATTTTATATATTTGAAATGGACCATCATTATATCTTATTAATTCTTCATCAATAATATTTTCGCCTTTATTCATTATTCTAGTTGTTTAATGACTCTCTTATATTCTACATCTATTCTTTTCTTTAAATGTAATTTGGGAAATAACTAAGAGTATTCTTTAAATATCTTTTTATCTATATTTTCATAACCCCCTCGTTCTTCTAATTCTAGTGGAACTTTTGTATTGCTAGACTCGCCGCTTTGCTATCCTTTAATAATTGTATAATTAATAATATATTTGTATTTATTATCTTTAGGTTATTTACTAGATTACCTTCTTGCTCTAATTCACTCATATGTATAAGATTGATTAATTTTTCTTATATTCATCATAATCTTTGTGTGCTTTACTAGCAATATCTTCTTGTTTTTTTATTTGTATATTTAACATTTCTATTTGGTTGTCTAAGTTTTTAAATTTTTTTTCAACATTATTGGTCTTTGTAAGTTTTTCTTTTTCTCGCTATCATTTCTTTATTTATTCTAGTCATTCTTCTTTATTTCGGTTTCCTATGTTTTTAATATCTCTTTTAAAATTATTATCATTACTTTTAATTTTTCTCTTCTTATAGCCTTTTTTAATTTGAGATTTAATTGTCATATATATAACGAATTATGTATATGTTTGAGTTCTATTTTTCTTTTTAAGAGTTTATTTTTCTTAATTTGGGTTTTAGTTATTAATCTAATTAAAGCATCTTTTGTTTTAATATCTTTCCTTCTATGTGCTTCATATAAATAATTTTAATAACCATCTATTTTAGTTTGTAAATTCATGATTTGAAAATCAAAAATAAATTTTCTAATATCTATATTTATTTTAACGTTTCTTATTTGTGTTTTCATATACGCAAGTGAATCTTGTATTTGAGATTTTCTTATAAACTTTGGTTGAACTCAATCCCTTCATTTATAATATACCTTAATCGATTAATTATAGTTCTATCATCCATCATATAAGTATTACTAATCCGCCCTTCAACTCTTAAGCTTAAAAGCACATAAGTAAGATCACACCTCGTTCACCTCACCACATAGGTTTTACGTATTCATTCCACAACAAACCTTCTCATATTCTTATCTTCTATAGTAACTCCACCATCCTTTAGTCGGTTATATCAACTTACTTTGAAGATAAGCTTTGGTCTTTTATTTCTACGTTATGGATTTCCCTTCACAAAAAGGGATTTCCTAAACTACCAAATACGTACTTCTCCCAAAATATTTATCAATGATGAAGATTACCCCAACTTAGTCCCATATACTACTTCCTTTAAAGACAAATTAACCCTTGGAACAAAATGCACAATGAACCCATTAGTTAGACAATATATATCAAATTTCCCGACTATTGCCAACAAACTAAACACACTCCCCAAGTTACTATCCAAGATAAACATGGAGAAATAGAAAGAGGATATGTTACTAATTCTCTTCGAAAAACAAACAAGTTAATCGCATTACCGAGTTGTAATGCAAAGTTAATAAAAGCACCTTATGATTGCGGATTACCCAATTCCGTATACACACTAAACGGAGAAGAGTTATTCTTAATCCCTAGCCTATACAAGGTAACCGTGAAGTTATTTATAGATTACAAAATCTAAAATGATTTTCGTACGGTGATATACAACTACCGGGGAAGTTACTTATCAAGAGATAAAACCACCATGAGGTTTGTGTAAATAGGATGTACAATTTTAATCCTTTATCCATTGGTAATAAAAGCTCCATGACTCGGGATATCTATAATTATTAGTCCTAGTTTATTCTTAGTATAAACTTGGTGTTGATTAGTTAGTATGTAAGCATTTTTACATTGTATCGTCATTACTTTAGATCCATTTAGCATCTTTATTCCATCTAGTTTCCAATACATAACCAATGCCTAGTCTATATTCCTATCGTTAATCTTATTGAATAATTTGGTTTAATTATAAACCTTAACTTTTGGTAAATTAGATTTCCTTTGAGTTCAGCTATAATAGCTTTCTCTATAGGTTCTTTAATTTTATCATCTCGCTAATTCCAATTGCAACGGCTATCCCTTCTTTAAAACATGCTTTTATAATTATTTTGCTGCTGCCAATTCTACAAATCTAAAAGTAATTGATTTATTTCCTAATGATTTGTTAATTTTTGTTATTTCCTTGTTTAGCACTTCCTTTGTTATTAGTGGAACTTTCGTATTACCTTGCACTTGTGTTATGTCAATAACGTGTTCTCTATCCGCTATCACTAAATATTCGTTCTTACCCAATCCGAATATTTTCTTGATTATGTTTCTCTCAAATATCTTATTTGTTGACAAAGTAAATCCTTCATACTTTAATTGATTATACTTTTGAAGATAAAAAATAGCTCTTTGGTCTTTACTTTGTGGAGTAATTTCTTCATCGTAATCTACTTCCTGTAATTCTTTATCCATCACTAGTACTCTCAACGTTATCTTCTTCGCTAATTATTATTTCATCACTTTCTTTCATATTCTAGAACTTATATCTCTTCTTCTTGCGGTATATTATTTTTCCCTATTTCATATTCAGCTATATGTAATTTAATAAAGTTAATATTTTTATTTACTTTAGGATTTTTATTTACTTTATTTTTACATTCTCTTGCTATATGACCTATATACTCTTTTATCATTATTGTATATGTATTTCAATACAGCACCATAACCATTATTAATTTAAATAGCATCGGGTTTCTACTATCCACACAAATTCCTTATCTTCATCCGGAAAACTTAATTTTGGTAATTTTCTAACTAGTTCTTTGATTTTTTCCAAATTTTTTGAATTGGTATCTGTCCACCTAAAATCATGATCTTTTTTCAGCTTTTTAGTAAGTGGTTCTGTAAATTGTGATAATTTTGGAGTAAATTCTCTAACTTGGTTTACTATTCCTAAGTAAAACATATAGAAGCTAAGAAAGAATATAGTAAATCTCAATTATATAATATGCTCTATGTGCCTTAAAATCTAAAAAGATACAATTGTGCTTTTCAAATGAATTATTATGAATTAGGAAAGTAAACAAGTGAGCAATTAGCTATATTTTGAAAATTATAATTTGAAAAATTACCCATTCTTATAAATACAATGGTTCAAGAAGCATACTCTAAGTAACCTAAATCGGTACCTTAGGAGAACAAATAACTTTCTTACAAACTTGGTATAAAAACTTGATCCAAATGCAACCCTCACTTTCTCTTCTAATTTAGGTTGAATTGGTTTTAATAATTTTGCTCCTTTTTTGGTGAACTAGAACGGATAGATAAAACCCGAAAATTTAACTATAGCTCTCAAGACATACTCAAAGAACTACATGATCTTGATACAACTAAATAAGACACACCGAATTTAGTCTATTAATCCTAAACAACCAAGACACACTCAAGTTGTAATAGGGGTTTTGAGACACACTCAAAGAAACACTTTTTTAATTCAAACTTCAATCTGATTACTATTCTCATTAGCTTTCCATATATAGAGGAATGGAGCAGCAAAAAGAAGCCAAAACCCCCTTGAAAATAGTCCAAAATGAACATCCACAAGGAGTTACAAAGGAGTTACAAAAACTCCTTAAATCACGCCTATCATTAAGCCTCATCAATGGGCTGTTACAAGCATGTTATAATCGGTAAATGATGAGCTTAAACTACTCCTAATCACACACCTAACTCAGCTCTAAAATGCTGGGCGAATTGAGTTACTTAAAGACTATACTCAAGGCTTTATTACATGCTAAAAAAATAACAACAAAAGCAAATAAAACCCAAAGAGAACTTGGGCCTTCAATTCACACGTCCAACACATGTCCACTTCTTGTTGTTGTTGCAAATTTAGGTTGAGCTTCATCCATGACATGCAACACTTAAATTCAGCCTAAAACTTATCCAAATTTAGTTTTTGACCACTTTTTTTCGTAAGTTCGGAATGTGAACTTATTGATGGACCTATTAAAGTCCACGAAATTAGCCAAATTGACCGAATTATGGTTGTTAGAAATATAAGTATCAACACCGATAGTTCTAATTCCTCATATAATACATGGGCTTTTCTTTTGGACCTTGGACTTGCATCATTCTCCCTTTCTTCAAAAAAGTTTGCCTCTCAAACTTGGTTTTTCAAAGTATGAAAAGTGATCTCTTATAGTGAAGATTGGACCAGGTTTGAAGAGTTTCCTTTTGTTGTTTACCCTCTTAAGATTTCTTTTGTTCACCTTTTCAATTTTTTCTCTCATTTTCTCCCATGAATTTTGAAATACTCCCACTCTCTTATTTTCATCTTGTTATTCTCTTAATAACTCATTTAGAGACGAGTTATCACAAGAAGTACCCCTTTCTTGGTTTTCTTTCACAACCAAAGCCTCCCCATTTGATTCCACTAGATTTTCATATGAATTACAAATTACAAGAGGGGGGTGCAAGCAATGGTAAAGATAAAGTAAGTTTACTTTCCACATCACTTGGATACATTGAAGTAACCATGTTTGAACTTGTGATACTTTCATCATCACTATCACAAGAACCTTTCTCGGGGAGAATCTTCTTCAAAGGGATCCAAATTCGTGACATCATATGAGCTGATAAGCGATCTCTTTTGAAAAAAAGTTCCTTTAAAAGCAAGTTCATGAAAACTATTTTCTTGCCCTTGTTCTTCTTTAAAGTCTTGAATTATTTCTTTCTTTTCAAGAGCAACTTTAAAATTGTTTTCCATGTTCAATTTCAAGTGTTCGATCCATTACCCTATTTCTTTCATCTTCTTCATCAAAACTTTGGTAGTCATCCATGGACACATAAAACTTATTAGGACAGGAATGGTATGTATGCCTATAACCATGGCATTTTGAACATCTTGCACCATCAAGCTTCCCAATTTCAAAGAAAATATCTTCCCACATTCTTTCTTTTTTCCTCTCTTCTTTTTTCACTGATTTTTTCTCCATGTTCTCCAATTTTTGAGTTATAACCTGTAACATCTTAGCAATATCATCACGAGCCATGGTTTTTTTTCACTATTTTACTAGACTATTAATGTTACAATAATGAATCTCGCCCGTAACTTCAAAAACAACGGAACAAAAATGTAAAAAGGCCTTGACACTCTCAAAGGCTTATGATTCGAAAAATTCAAAAATTTTGAAGCAATTTAAAAAAAACTCCTTAAAAGCTTTCAGGACGAAGAAGGAGAAATCTGCCTTTGAAGTTGAGTGCGTTGGATTTGCTTCCTTTTGGCGCGTTGCGAGAAACTTGCCCTGTTTAATATCTAAAAAATTCACAAAAATCTGAAAATTATGTGAGTATTCTAGACAAAAAGTATACGAATAAAAAAAAATCATCCAATTTAGACTCACGAAGGCCAAGAGATTGCCCTTCAAAGTCATACGAAAACTTAATGTTTTTTCGCCCGTTTTGTTTCACCACCGAAACGCGATTTTTCCGCAAGATCTCACGCCAAAGCTCGGATACCAAATGATCCAAATGCAACCATCACTTTCTCACTAATTTAGGTTGAATTGGTTTTAATAATTTTGCTCCTTTTTGGTGAACTAGAACAAATAGCTAAAACGTAGAAAATTTAACTATAGCTCTCGAGACACACTCAAAGAACTACAGATCTTGATACAACTAAATAAGACACACTCAATTTAGTCTATCAATCCAAAATAACCAAGACACACTCAAGTCGTAATAGGGGTTTTGAGACACACTCAAAGAACTACAGGGATCTTGTACAACAAAAGAAGACACTCACACTCAATTTAGTCTATCAATCCTAAACAAAACAAGACACATTGAAGTTGTAATAGGGGTTTTGAGACACACTCATAGAAAGTTTCGGAAAGAAACACTTTTTTTAATTCAAACTCCAATC